>JAHZNC010001576.1:0-46009 GCA_027744095.1 Zhuqinia jingwanae
TGTACATACACCTGTTGTTACTCTCAGTTGGGTAAACCACATATATGCATGTATATTATACATTGACATTTCGTATACAGCCCGAAAAAAAAAGAGAAAAAAACTTCCAACTAGTTAAAAGCTCCCCTTTCTTTTCTTTTTGGAAATAGGCAACATGCTCTTGGTAAAAAAAAGTGTAATGTGGAGAAATTTCTGGGATATTCACATGGAACAGTTTCATGTGGTTTAAGCTATTTCACGCTAAACATTATACTTGGTTCTTTCTCTGTTTATTTATTTCCATCCTGTTTCAAGTTCCAAGCACTTTCCTATTACACTTTCTATATTTTCCCACTTGCTGGTAAATAAAACTGCTTATTTTGGTAAATAGACATGAACAAAAGAGAAGAGAAAATTCGATATGTCGTATATCGCAAACCCAGCAAACTATGTTAAAAAGGCTTGTGTGGTGGTGGGTGAGCAGCAAGCCGGAGCAGCATTCTAGCAATATGGAGAGAAACAACTTGGAGAAAAAACATTCGGTTGGCATAAAACTAGCAACTAGTCAAGTGGAAGTATTATGTATACTACATAATAGGTATATTTACTCTTGTGAAAGCAGATAGACCGGTGTAGGCAGTCATACTCCTACACCTACACACACACAGCTACCACTTTAAGGCTAAATTGCTAGCTGCTGCTGCCTATAGGCAGAACCATGACCAAGCAAACCACACCAGCAGCAGCAGCACACAGGTATTCCTGTCTTTTTTCCCGGATTCTCAATCAATATCTCTCCTTTTCTGCCAAGTCCAATGGTGGTAGTCATTATTTCACTTAAATGTACAAGAGAGAGGGAGAGAGAGAAGGTAATCGTGGAACATAGAGTAGGTACATATTACGTAGGTATGTATAATACAACAAACGCCACAAGCATTCCGTATCCAATAACAGCAAATAATCAACAAACCAAGGCAAAGAAAGAGACCAACCGTATTTCTAAGGTACTTTGAAATTAAAGCTATACATATGCTTATTTTGTACTAGGATAAAAGGAAAGGGATTCATAAATAAAATGGAACAGCTTTTTTATTGCCATTTTTTTATGTAGAGACACACGTTGTATATATAATAAACTAACATAAGAAAAGGCAAAGCCAGCAGAATACAATTAGAGAAGAAGACCTACATAAAACAGCTCAAGTCGAGTCGAAGTGCACAGCACAGACACCACATGGGGATATACGTATACAAGGGAAAAAAGGAAGGGGAATATGGTAGTGCAATGAATGATAATATGAATATATATTTGGAACAAGGAATGAAAGTTTCGTTTCATCTCTTTCTCTTCATCTTTCACATGCACTCTTACCACTATTTTCTCTTCCAAAAAAGTAGACATGTTACCCATATGTCAGTTTAACTTGAGTCAAGACACTCGTTTTTTTTTGTAGATTCTCCCTTTATTCCCTGTGCATAAAATGTATATATTGTACACTTTTTCTGAACTAAACACCAAGTTCTTTTTCACTGCTTCACTTGTAAAAACACTCATTCAGGTGGTATATTTGGATTCATGAGTATAACAGCATAAATTGCAAAGAAAAATGTATACTAAATTACATGAGCTGCTTTACATATGTATGCATGCATGTATGTAATGTACCTTATTATGTAATGCATAGTTTGGCCATATATATTACTCCCCCGACTTGCCTTTGACATTTCATCCACCTTTTCCTGGATTTGCCTTTGTGAAAACCAAAAGAGTCAAGTAAAGAGAGATACAAGAGAAAGTAAATATTAACCATTGCGGCGTCCATGAGAAATATGTATGTATGTCTGTCGTTACTTTCCAAAGTGTATTCCATATCTGCTGCACAAGAGAACCATGTTTATATACTTTCTAATATTATGACTTTGACCCATCTGAAAAGTATAAGAAGAAACTTAGAATATATATAGGTACGTCGTAGGAAATAATCCAACAGGCACACAGAATGGCAATAATAATGTACTATTCTCATTCAAGTACAAATTGATCCATATGAACAAAACAGAGCCGTATGTCTAAAAATATCCTTCATTTTTTTTTTACCAATTCGTATATTATAAATTCTACTCACGTATTTCATGTGTATTGGGGGGAAAATGAAGCTATTTTAGGAATGAGAATATATGTAGGGGCTGTGCAATATATGCAATATGCATTGGAATTATATCACGAGTGGGAAGAAACCCCTTTTTTCTGATTTAAACAATGTTGGATCTTTTCAATAAAGCTGCACCAATGAGGGCGTAATACAAAAAATAAATATATGGAACATGTGTACATATTGTAATATCTATGAATGCCTTATCATAATTGAAATGCCTTTTCCTGACTTATAACGTTACATTGTCTTGAGGCTGAATTAGTCTTGAAAGTTTTACTGTTATGGAGTTCAGGATTGAAAAAAAAAAGATTTGTTTTTTTTCTGATTGTCTGTAAACATTCCATTTAATTGTGATAAAAATTGTTAAATGCATACGTGTGTGGTTCTTTTTATACTTTCTCCAGGATTTTTCACCTGTTGCAAAACATGTGTATTTACATGTTGTTATACTCCTTTGCAAGGATCATTCATTCGGCAGCAAAACCCACACAATTCACAAAAATCTATTCTAACCATCATCAAAAAGTTTTTCGATAAGAACTGCTGCGGGAGAATATAAAACTTTGCTTGTTCGTGTAGGATTTGTTATCTTTGGATCCCCCGAATCCCAAATTAATGTACATATATAAAACATAAAATTAGAAATAAAGCTGCAGCCCGATTAATCCTGGAAGCAGAACCATATGTTGTGAGTATATGCTCAGTGGTTTTTTTTTTGTGAAAGCAACGTTTCCCATTATTGTGCACATTTTCAAATACTATACAACCAGATACACAATAATGCCAAATTTAAACTTAAGTTGTAATTTGAAATTACTTTTCGAGTTACAGTCAATAACAGGCAAACGGTGAATAGATGGACGTCCCTTTGTCTTGAAATATAAAGATGAAAATAAAACTACAATCAGTCATAAAAATGATTCTTAACAATGTATTTGTCTCAGCGTCTCATCTAATATCTTTTGGCTCTTCTCATATTTGATTACTCACGTTCACGTCAAGTCAGACAAGATGGCATACGTCAGAGCCACACACCCCCTTCCCTCCTTCAGAGCAAACACATGTCACGATATTACAGAGCTTACTTTGTAGCGTGAGTATAGATAACATTTAAAAATATCATTAACTACGCTAATAATCGTAATGGATGGTTTTTGCAAGCCTCTTTGATTCCATGTATAATATGCACGTATGTCATACCTATTTACCTCTTCATTCAGCTTTTACAAAATTAAATAAAGAAGAATGTGAGTACTATCTGACTCACTTCAATAATAAATAGAAGTTCGCACCGAGAGCAACAACATAATCATCCCAACCCAACTTGAGCCTCTTGTTCCTGATTCGTGCCTATAAAAACTCGTAAATTCATTTTTATTGCAATTTTCTCACGGTCAACAGTTGTTGTAATTGTGCTATTCGAGCAGTTTAGCCATTCAATCATATCTTTATTGTAGCCTACAGTGACGGATCTATAAATAAATAACTACATACATTATTGTTTTTGTATTGAAAACCCAGTGAACTTCAAAGACAACAACCATTAAAAATAGTAATTAATGTAATGACGGACATGAATTAATTGAAATTTTAAACTTGACTAATTCAAAACAACTCATTCAGCCTTCCGGCCCTTCAGGCTCCTCTCCATGCACAGAAACCTCTATTTAGTTTAAAAAATCGAACATTCCTCAAAATTTTACATGTTTTGTAACTGTCCAAGAGCCCAAAACTGTACCCAAATCTGTACTTTCGTAAAATAAAGTACCTATTTTGTTTCTTAAATGTCATCGTACGAATTGATATCTTAATATTTGCTCATTTTCATTTTTTGAGTGCCAAATTCCATCTAACAAAACGTCAACACAATATGTATATTGTTTGGCATTGCATGGGCATCATGCGGCGAGAGGAAGAACTCACGCTGAGAAATGCAGAGAAAACGTCATTTGTATAAAAAATAATAATTTTTTCCTAATAAAATATAATCTAACTAACGTTTCTCACATCACCACCGAGAGGATACATGTGAGAAAGGAAGCAGGAAGAATTATTGAGAACATTTGCTGCATTCTTAATAATATCCTTACCTTGCACTACTATTATACATAAAGATGTACATGTAGTCACAGAAGAAGGAAAAGAAAAAATGCATTACATTACATTACATTATGCACTTTTTTTACAAATTTCAACTTCGCTGCTGTAGGTGTGTGAGTGAAGTGAAGCCTACATATAAGTTGTTTTGTTACCAATAATAATATGCCAGCATTCAATGCACTTTTCGTAGAGGTGACCTATGCTGTGTGGTTATTATAGGTATAAGTTTTAAAATTTTGAGCCTGCTTCTATTTACAAGAAAAATAGTATTATAACCTGTTAACCTGCTGCATTCATTGAACTACAGGAAAATGCTTTTTCTTGTTTTTCTCTGGTTTTTTATGAAAAGAAACCTTTCAACCATTTAGTAATCCAGAAACTAAATCCTATATGACCTATGCAGTTTGTGCAATAAATTTTAAGCAAATCATGAGCAAAAGCCATGTCCATTTCAAAAAAAAAATATATATATACATTTTCTCTTGATCATCTCTTCGTTATTAACCCTGTATAGAGCTTCTAGTAAAAAAACATTTCAACAAAAAGCTTTTTAAAATCGCATTAGAATAGGCCCCCAAAAAATTACGTCAAGAGAGTTTTTTTTTGAAAAGCAGAGAGAGATGGAAAAAGCAACGTAAATGTATGTACAATATCATGTGCATATTATGCTCATTGCATTTCATACATACAATATATTATGTGCTTCCATAATGATGGCCATATCATATACAGTTCGCAATGAAAAAGTGATTAATACAGAACGTGGATGGTCAGGAGGATAATACATATTTCGATACTGCTTTGCTTTGCAGGGTGTGACGTTGTTAACATCCTAGCAGCTAAAGAAGGGTAAAGAAACCAGTTTTCTATATTTCAACAATCCGAATTTATTTATGCACAGCGACAGGCATAAATACCTAAGTATTAAGTAGCATCATAATATCATTAGACTATCGTGCGGTAGGAGGAATGGACAATTAAATGTGAAATGCCAATGAACACAAATATCACTGAAAAAAATAAGCCTGCAGAACAATTGCTTAGTAGACACTCCCCCAACCTTAATGAAATTTAAAATGGAATGGAAAAGGGAAACAATTTTCATTTATGCCAGATTGAAAAACACGCAAGAATAACAGCAACAAAGTCTCTGTCCACCTGATGCTGTGTTTTTTCTTATTAAAGTCCTTTAAAAAAGTGCAATATCAAATCATCTTTTGTTGATCTTTTTTTTAAATACTTGTGTGATACGTCCGATTTCTCGTTTTTTAAATTCCTACGCCGTATTTAAAACAGAATTGAACTGTGGAGGATATTTTTTGAGAAGGTTAAGGAATTTAATAGAGAAAAGTACAAAAATTTAGAAAACAGGTTTTTTGATCCATCTTTCTTCTAACAAAGTATGATGAGTTGGTCCTTATAGTTTTATGATGATTACATTTGCATTGTAGTCAAATTGAATGTTTCCCGGTTGTATGCAAAGAAAACATCACAATTCTCATATCATCAATGTCGGTCTTAAAAAATTGTGCTCCGAGCGTAAAGGATTTTTTGTCTTAATTTTCTTTGCAAAACAGATACATTGCATTATGATGCATTAAGGAAAAACAGGGGTACAAAAAAAAAACAAGAAAAAAACCCTCATAATCAAAAGTGCTTCATTTTACTACCATTTTGCCTACTTGCCTTTCTACTAGTATTATGTGTGTTTTTAAAAAAAATTCACGGACCGTGACAGAATTTTTTTTTTGATTCAGCATGAAAAAAAAAGTGAGAAAGATGCGTGTGTAAACTTTTGGCAAATTAAAGAAAGTGTGAGATGTTGCTTGCTATCTCGTACAACTGAATAATCTCCTTCTTACTTTTCTAAAGTATTATATGCTGTATAATGGCATGTTGAGAAGATTGATAATATCTTTCTTAGAATATATACAGTCAACGGTGATGAAGGTGATGCAAAGATGAAACGACTACCAGTGCTGCTGGAGATCCAATTTGGGGTGTACTACACTATGTAATTGTAATCATAGTTTAATCACACGCTGAACAAATTAGGCATGTCTAGTCAGGAAAAATATTTGCTCTGACTTCTTTACAAGTCATTAGACATTTTGTAATTTTGAGTTTTATTCCTCTTCATATACCATTCAACATTGATTAGTTTTGGTTGGTTTGCAAGCTTTTAAATGGAAAAGAAAGTAACACATATAAAGGACACGTTTATTTTCTTTTTTTTCTTGGAATTCCGACTAGACTACGACTACCATAACCAGTCGAGCTTTTACCTTTTTTTGCATTGCATATATACGCTTTTCTACCAAATCCCCGGGGTTCACCACATCAGCAGGCAGACAACTACATTTAAGCAACCGATGTAGCAAAAACTTGTAATCCAATTGACTTTATTACTAAACGACTGGACTCACTTACGTGTACATATATTACCTATGTACAATTACAGTTTGCCAATATTACCAATACAATTCATAGTCGAACAGGAACAACAACTACAATATCGCTTTTATAACCATTTAGTATTACGTTTGCCTTTTATAAGTGTGGTCGTTTGTTGGATTGCAAGAAAACATGTATGACATGACTTATATTTTTCTTCAATTCATTCGATACAGTAAAATGGGTAACATAATAATAAGGCTTCCTTTCTCTTCTTTTATTCTCTGCTTTTTTATCCAGTAAAATCCCTGTAGATATATTATTATTTACTATTATAGGCAATCCTATAGAAGTTATATACTGGTTAGTCTCCTTGAGTCTGTGGTGACCCAAGTGAGCAATGAAAATTCTTTAGAGAAAACAAAGTCTTTGTCGATGAAGGGAAAAGGGAGCAAAACTTGAAGTGAAAAAGCCAAAATAAGAAATTGCAGTTTATTTCCGCCAAGACTACAAAAAATCAATGCAACGGACCAGATCTATTTCAGTCTCTTCTTTAATAGTATTGTCCAACGGCATCACATATATATGATGTGAGGCATACCTTTTATTGCTAATATTATTTTGTGGGATAGCACAATACTATAAATACCTACACTATTTTGTCCTTTTAAATATACCTAAACTAGGCTTGAGGAATGCTGTACGAAAAAGTTGTGCAAAAATGATAACCAATACTTCAAAGTTGTTGAGCTTAGATATTTTCGCAGGGAAAATTGCCTGTGTATATTATTCAAAATCACAATAATTTTGCTTGGTGCGTGATTAGCCACATCAACTTTTTGTCTTTAAAAAAACCGAACCAGTATCATTTTGTGAAACTACTTATTAGACTGTTCTGTCTTTTCTGTTTTCTTACATTCAACAACGCACTTGACCATTACTATTAAATTTCCTCTCCTGTGCTCATGTCAAACCCTCAAAACTTTTAAAACTACGTTACGTGTCAAAACAAATTGCAAAGATTCACAACAACAGCTATATGCAAAATGGTAAGGCAAGCTTACTTGATGCACCTATACATGCAAGCAAACATGATTAGCTAACGTTAATACTATTATTCCTATCATCGTTCTGCCATTGTAGTGTATGTACTATGTACACTCACTCACACCGCGCAACGAGGGACTATTGACTGCTCAAAATTATAAGGTTGGGTTGGGAGTTCCCAACAGCCAAGTCGGCAGATTTTATTCAAACCAAAACATTTAGTTGCCGTTTTAATTGGTTTCACAGTATTCCTGTTCCACCAACACTGAAATAGTTATATCATTTCATTTAATGAACGGCTGATCTCTCTGCCAATAACAAAAATAAAATTTCAAATTCGGAATTGCACTGACCGTTCTAATTATTTGGTCTCAAATTAACCTTACCTACTATTATACAAACACAAATAGCATAACTAATACGCACTAAAATAAAATGGCAACAATAACACATTAAAGATTGCTTGATAAGCCAATTGCCAGAAATATTACATAAACATAGTAAAGTACATAGCCACAGCGTATGTGCGCCCTTAAAATGATTTTTTTTTGAATCGTCAGATCTTTAAAATATATTTTTTCTTTTCATATAAAACAAATGTCGATATGCATTTATATTATGCTTGTTTACTAATAAAAACAAGTAGCGATATTTTGTTGTTGCATTGAACCCAACCCGATTCTGCCCTTCTTTGATTCTTTCAAAAAATACCGGTTTTTTAAATATTTTATTTTGAAATACAATCAAAATAATTCAGAGACAGAAGCCAGAGGCATTTATACATTTACAACTATTGTACTACATATCTTCCATTTTCATTAACGGCAAAATGCAACTTGCTGTCATTATATATCTACCAGTATTTATACATTGTATTGTGCATGATACGGTAGAGGTATTAATTTACAAATTGTGTTGCAAACAAGAAATGCTTAATCGTGTACGAGTTTTGTAGGAATTATTTGAAACTGTTAGATTTTTAGTGTAGAACAAAAAATATTATAGACTACATCAATCTATCTACTATTGACTATCCTATGCCACATTCACACGGTTTGTTTGACACATCAATTTCATCATAAACTTTCGTTGATAATGATGATGACGCGACCGCTTTAGTGCTAACACCATCGCAAACTTGCGAGATATTTTTTTTAAAAGAGAAAAAATAGAATTATTAGCATCTCTGCATACTTAAATGGCAATTATGACACGTATGTAGAATCAACAACACACTCATCATCATTCATTATTACATTTTTTAATACTAAATGAAAACAACACAACAGGTGAAAACGATTATTCGTTAAAAACATGGTAACCACAAACACAACTAACTGACCAAACAACCACATGCATAATGTATGCATGTACCATCCCGCAGCACATTACAAGCTACAGATTGCTATGCATTGACATGTGTGAATATTATCCATTTTAGTAATTTGAACTAAGCATGACTGTGGCAATAATTATTATTGCCATACCATAAATATAACGATACCACCACCACCAGCGTCCCCACCATCCATCCCCACCTCATCATGATGCATGATCATTTTCACCATCTTCAGTACATTTCAGTGTTTCCCATTGTTTGATTAGAACGTGAACTTGATCTTACTAACTGATATATTCATTGGCAAAAAATTGGTTGTACAGATTTAGCACCGACTCATTTGAAACATTTGTTTAAAGCTTATTATTGAATTGAATAGCTAGACGAACATTTGCACATACCAAACAGAAAGCTAACGCCTCCCTTTCACATTTTTTCTGTTGTAAATACATACATATAAATTCTAAAAAACTGACTGCATAAAGATTTCGAGGAAATTGAGAACCGTGACATTCGTGCTTTGTTTGAATATATATACATACAAATATTATATACAAATAAGTATATATTATTAGACTTTTTTTAATACCGCACCCGCCAGCTGCACTGCTACTGCGTTTAATTTCGTACGTATAGTACGTACACACAAAATTTAAAAAGAAGTAATGATCCGATTTTCATAGAATATCTTCCAAAAAGTCTAAATGAATATCTGACTCACATTAAATACCAGAGAGAACGTACCAGACCAGATGTTCTTACATACGTGTGCTCAAGTACAAATTCAAAAAAAAAGCATGCTGCTTTCCTATCACATTTGAATTCAATTATAGCAAACTGTAATTGCAGCGTAATAAGACAGGAGTACAATACCAAATTGTCAGCTTTTCCCAACCCTGTCTGTTCCACGCTTAATAAAAAAAAGCGAATTGCTACACGGATTACGGATTCATGCTCATCCTTTCTGTTGCCTTCCATTGCCTAAACCCATCTTTCTGTGAAAAGCTTATAAACTGCTGAAGTGAAGAGCAATTGGGCATAATATTGCTGTATTGGGTATATGTATATATTTTTGTGTACCTTATTTAATTTCAATATGGAAAGCACATATAAAAAGCCTGGCATCCCGTCTCATCATCATTCTCCATAATATAATAAATATCGTGGTATATAGCCTTTAGATTTTTTCCCTACTGACAACAACTACAAATACTACTACTGGTATCATTGTTCAACTTCACATTATTATCGTGTGGTATCATCAACCACAAACTCGTGCTTTTTGCACACTTTTCGCTTCCATATACATAATAGTAATACGACGTAAATGATAGTTCTCAACTCATAATTAGAATTCGTATTTATACGATCATTATTACATAACTTAAAAGCTCTTCTCTCTCGCTGAATTTTTGACTGTTCATTATCAGCCATGATGATCACGAATATAACGATGATGATGATGATGATGTGATGCTTTCAACTCATTCACTTGTACTTTATCTGTACATGCATATAACTTAATATTCGCCTTTATTATCCTTTTTATCATCATGAAATATTAAACTAGTATCCTAATGCCTTGCTTGCTTGTGATTCTTTTGAGGTTTTTTATTTATTATTTTGTTCATTCAAACTAAACCACTAGAAATAAGCCAGAAATACGCCGGACGCATGAGGCGAGCAAAAAAGGTGATGTGATGTGACGGTGGTACAGCTACTGCGCTTAAAGACATATAGCTTTGTACATTTGATCATGATTTCATACGTTTTCTTCGTGTGGTATGTATTTATTTTAAAGCGGGTTAGATTATATTATGAATCATGAACAACATCAAAACAGTTTCTTCAAAAGATTTTGACTGAACCATGAAATCAAAATGCGTGTAGTAGAGTAGAACACTCACAGAGAGAAAATGCATAAAACTCATCATTGCCCATGCCCACCAACCAAACACACACATACTCACAGTCGTACTTTTTTTTTCTTCAGTAACACGTTTGTGTGAACAACCATCAACACATCACCAACATACAGAACCAGCAGCCTGGCTTCATGGTTGTATCGGCATCATCATATCATACGTACTTTTTTACATATATATACAAGTTGTGTAATACGACTGAGCAATAACACACACGGCTTTTCTTTTCTTTTTACCATTTTCAATACATACTCACTTAGAGTTTTTAAACCAGAACAGGAGCCAAGTTGCAAGATGTCATAAAAACTGATAAAAAATCATAAGACATGTCGAGAAGTTGTGTATATGGTATCAGTGCAGTGTTGGTGGCATAATAGCACGAAATATTTTTCACAAGCTGTGTGCTGGCGTTTCGTTTGATGTTTATACCTAGGGAGACTACTTACTAATACAGCGAGAGAGTATACTAAAAAGGCAGGCATTCACTTTTTACTAAGAAGAAGATGATATTTGTATATAAATAACGCTTCTGTTGCTGAGTGTGTGGATGATGATGATGATGATGATGATCAGAATGATGATACGACGTGATACCTTCTTGGCATTTCCATTATCACTCCTACTAAAAACTGCATTTACTATTCACATCTCTTACATCATATCACTCTAATTCTCCACTTTTTTTTAAATCTGCAGATATGTCAAGGTATATTCATAAAAAATGCATGCCTACACAAAGCAGACATGCATGGTAAAAAGTATGATTTTATTGATACAATATATTCAAAATATTTATTTCATTTCAGCCTTTTCTTCTCATACCGTGTATTATAATAGTATGATCTTGACTGCTGTACTAAACTAAAATTATTCTGATTCATTTTAAGATAAACAATTTCCCGACTTTTAACCAATAACCAACTAACCATCAAAGTATATATTGCTCATCTTGAAACAGTCACAATTACATTTCATACCAAAACATGATCATCATCATGAGGAGCGCAAGGTGTACATAAGGTATAATATGATTTTTTTATGATCAGACTAGACTATCCACCTCTACACTGCACCATCATCACCGTCACCAACATGTAGCAACAAGTTCAACTTTTACACACACACACACACACACACAAGTAGTTAGCCATGCTTGCTTACACATGCACCTTGCACTTGACTTTAATAATGAAAAGCACGTCAAAAGTCAAGAAAAGGTATACCGAATCATGATCATCATGATGTATTCATCAATTTCATATATAAAGCAGGTGGAGTAGTGTAGTAGTAAGTAGTAAGTAAGTACTTGAATAAATCCGTGATTTTTACATCAAGCATGCTTGTTGTACTAACACAATATATTTTTGCGTTTCAACTTTCAACAATTTCTCTGCTTGCTTCTATATTTTTTCGCGGTATGGTGGTGTGTGTAGTAGTGTGTTTCAAATGCAAATAGTATTAAGGTATTGTATAAGTAATAATGTTGATTCTCTCCCGGTTGTTTATGGAGGTAGGTAGCAGTAGCAAGTTTGTTTTATAGGGAAGAGAGCAGCATTTCGGAGAGAAAAAAAGAATGAGGGAAGCAAACTGGCACGGCTTGTCTAATAAACTAAAACCAGTTGCTAGAAAATATTATTGTTATTATATTATAGTCATACCGATCTATAGGAATTTTGCTATTAGATCACTGCAAAGACGTGACGCGAGAAAGGTTTTTTTTTTTCAAGTGTAAGAATAATGGTAAATGGCAAACAGGGATCAAATCAACAACAACAGCGAAAAAATGTATAGGTAACTTATTTTGAAAACAAAAACCACAACTCGTGTAGTAGTAGTAGTAGTAGTAGTAGTAGTAGTATAAAAACATGCAGAAGTAGTAGTAGTGTAGTTGCTCCACTTTGAAAAAAAGTGAATGAGAAGAGCAGGAGCACTATATATTGGGAGAGGTGGGGAGAGTAAAGTCTCGCCCTTCGCATTTCATACCCATATGCATGCATATTATTATATTATTATGGATAGTAATTGTAATTTTTACCATAAAATTGCTCTAAACATGCATACTACCTACCTACACATATACCTATACAGAGAAAAAATAGCAAAGAAGATGCGTCAACTAGATAGATAAATCGTGTTTTTATATTTTTCGGTTATGGTTAGTTAGCCTCCTCATGATCATGGCCGGTTTTTTCTGTTGTGGCACTCTATACGGGTGTAAGGAACTAAAGTTTGTCGAGAACTTTAGTTATATAATGATGATGAGTATAGAGCCGGAGTGGAAAAAGTTACACGTTTTAAAATAAGATGTAACCGCTTCTAAAAATTACAGTAGTAGTAGTTCTAGAAGGCGAGGAGGTAATAAAGTGGTGGTTTAATAAAGTAACTACAAACAAAGTGCTGCTCACTGACCATTTCATGTCAAAAATATGAAACGTGCGTACAAGCAGTTTTCTGCGTGTGTAGTATTTTAAGTACAAAGTATACTGTTGATTAATACATTTAATGATTAGACTCAACTGAATGATTTTTCGATTTTTCTTTGCCAAAATATTGTACATGTTTCTGAGAGTATGCACGTTGATGCCGGGTTTAATTTTTTATAAAAAATAAATAAAGAAAAGAAATACATAAAAATGTAGTAGTCATGTACATGTTTCGTGTGTGGAATTTTCTATACTATTTTTTTCCACTAAACAATCAACAGTTGTACACACACTGCTTTGCACACTACTCTCTTTCTATTCTCTACCGCTACCCTTCCTTCCTTTTCTGTTGACATTAGGAAACGTGTACGTGCTGTCATACGCTACTCTACTGTAATGTCGTAAAAAACGCAATGAGAGGAAGAGAGAGAGAGAGAGAGGCAAAAAAAGCGGAGCAACATGTTATTATTGCCAGTTTCCCCGAATTGGGAATAGGAACCGGCATATAGTATGGAATGGAAGTTGGAAGGAAGAGGGAGTGGAACATTGTGAATATTATGAAATGTGTAAGAAAAGCAAACAGTATCTCCCTGCCTCTTCTCCTCTGAAATGTACGTGGTTGCAATTGTGTACTTACGGATGATGGAAAAAATGTATAAAAGGAACATGTATTTCTTATAATAAATACCCTGTAGGTCGCAATGTACATTATAAATGTACAATTCATATATTATGTACATATATTCTTCCTGAAACTCGTTAATCTAATCTCAGAGATTTTTTTGTGACTGGGTTGGTTCTGGTCTGGTTGGATGAATGTTTGGTACATGAGCACTTTTGGTTGATATGATAATATCTTGATGCCTTGATGCTCTCTCTATATGAGAAAGAGATATCACGTCAATAAGTAGAAGAAATATAAATATATATTTATGTATTAGATAAATATTTTTATATGCCTACCATAGATATAGTTTAGTATACGGAGAAATTATTGTCAGAATGTGGGAATTTAGTGAATATAAATAGTGTACTGATTTTTGTAAAATTTATGTATGTACTCAGATATGCTCAGGTATACACACACATGCTAGAAATAGTACAAATTATAGTCAAGATCAGAGGCTCGACCGAAAAAATAAAGTATAAAGTCAAGCATCAAGCTAGACATACATATATATCAGCAACTTTAACACACGAATATAATCGGCATGCATGATTGAGTTATCCATTACGTTTTTCCAATCTTTTTTTTTTCTCTCCCTCTAAAAATGTACATGATGATGGGAATATGCCTACTCATTTCATGTGATAATATGAAAATAGAAGCAACAAAAGCTGTGTGATATTTTTACTTGTTATTATAATACAACATTGAACATCTTCCATATTTCCAAGTTTTGCTTATTTTGCTGGCGGGCTAGAAGCTTAAAAAAATATAAGTCGATTTGCAAACTAATGCGGAATATTATTTTGTCTATTTTAAACCAAATCCACACGTACAAAATACATAGGTATGCACATATATTTTTTTCTACGCTCTATTGCCTCCACTCCCACTCCAAAAGAAATTGGAAAAAGGCTACTATGTACGTGTTGGACAACTTGAATTGACTTTTGAACAAAAAAAAGGTTGATAGTTGATATTACAACAGATTATCATTCCATCTCAAAACCTACAATCCGTATATCAAGTTTAATATAGCACAGTAAATTAAACCAGCCATATAAATTATTATGATACATGTGGGTAATTTATTCATGGAAAAAGGTCAGATAAATTGTATTGGAATATTAACAAGTAATCGGAATGATATCCCGTATCCCGATGGAATGACAGATATGATTAAACCCCATATGGGTGGATATGGATATACATTTATGAATGTGGTGTGTAAAGTTATCGCAAATGCTATTTTGGCTTCTTGTGATATTTATTTCAAGTATACATATATGCATATATGTAGGTGTGCATATATAGACTAATTTTTAAGGAAAGGAAGTTTTAAAGTTTTGAAAGCTAGAATATGTTCCAAAAGTACGAACAATGCTTTTACTTTTTGTATTTACAAGTCCAAGTTAAATATGTATTTATGTAGGTATATGTGTGTTAGAAACGGGAAAGAAATTATTATTGTGAGTGCTTTTTGTTATAAAAGCTAATATGGTTTTTCATAAATTTATTATGAATGTTTTGTCCCATATTCTGTCGTACATGTCATATTTTCTTGACTAGACAGTTTGCATAGTTGATAGTAGTTGTTGGTTCGTCATCGATGTGCGTAAAATTTCGATCGATCTTATATGCTCTACTGCCAACGACAACAACTGATGGTTTTCATCATCCGCAATACAATTAGCTAGGTATACTATAAACCATAGACCATGTACCACACACACACTACTGCTTTTACTTTTTGAGCATTTTTTTTGACAGACATTGGCTAAAAAATATCAAAAATTGTATGCAATCTAATATAGCCACACAGTGTGTGTCGTGTGTGTGTGTGTGTACGAGCTTGTGCTTGTTCAACAGCTCATAAAAGAGAAATGTGACAAAAGGTTAGATGTGAGATGATGAGTGCTCTCACACTTAGCACATGGCACAATCCAGCAAATCACATGCATCATGTACATTAATATTGTACCGATAAAATATAAAATAAACTACTACATGCATAGCAGGATCAAGTTGATAAAGAAACCTTGTATATATTGGCTAGCTGATTGGTACAATCCCGGGATTAAGTACAAACAAACGTACAGGCATGCTTTGATAAGTGCATGCATGTAGTATAGGTAGTATTGTATTTAAAATCCGAGTAAAAACATGTGCGTGTGATATGTGTGTTGACTGATGATGATGATGATGATGTTTTTGATGAAGCTAGATGAAGGATGGATGGAGATAAGTTTAATGATAAAAATAGTAGTATCTGTGGAGTTCAAATTTGCAATTTGAGGTCACACGTAGCAAATAATCGAGCGTATTTTTTTCTATAACGGTTTACAGCATAACATAAAAGAAAGTAGATAACAACATACAACATAGTATGTAAAGTAGGCATATGAATTTATTTGTGATTTATATTGTAGAACAGCTAATAATAATTATTCAAGTACCTACAGCTATTTATGCACCGACCTATTCTGCACCAAAAGTTGTCATTGATAATTTTTAGTTTTAATTTCATCCTTTTCTATGAATTGCTTTTATAAAAGAAAAAGAATAATTGACTTTGACGAATTTCATAAAAGAAATATTGGTCAAATACAATGCGCAATTAAAATAAGTTACATAAATACTATACGCTCAATAAATTAATGATCGTCTACTATGTCATTATTAGTCATTAATAATGATTATGAATGAACAGAAATGCATCATGAATCTTGTTGATCAACATTAAATGTAATTGGATTGTGCGACACAAAGAGGAAATAACACGTGTTTATGATAGCTCACTTACATCGTAATTTTACTGCACAAGATTTTAGTTTATGATGCTTACAAAAATTTCAATGAATAGAACATCAACATTACCTATCAACAGCAATTGATAATGTAAATAGTGTGTAATAATAAAACAAAACATATCTGAATACCTAAAAGATATAAAGCAATTCTGTCTCATAATTAATATACTTCAATAATATGTCAACTTTCATTACGTCATGTGCAATATTAAAGATTATTTAAAAGAGAGGCTTAAAATATCATCCCAAAATTAAGCGACAAACCAAGACATGCATGTTTATGTTTCCCTAACCTATTAATTAGTCAATTTCCACTTATGTATGTCACTTATTCCGACATGTATGCTATCATCAAAATTTTAAACTAACATTGCCAGACAAATAATCGTATTACATACTGAACAAAATATGAGCTTTGCAGTATCATTGCTCAGGCGTACTGAGAAGCTATTAAAATTGTTGCACAAAATATGCTTGTTTTATTCAGTAGCGTAATTACGATTTTACACACAATGTATGTATATACATATTATATTCACCAGCAAACTGCCAAAATCTGACTTGTCAAAATTAATAGCATAGCATTTTACAGCCTCACTCTTTTGAACACACCTTTTAGTCTTGTCATATAGCCTCCTCATCAATTATTCAATCAACACACCGTCATTTATGAAATTTATTTATGCTAATTGCAGTAATTAATTACTTGCTAAGACGTGAAGAGAGAACTGCGAACAACATTAAAACTGCATTGCGCACAAAATTAAAAATGATGAAGACAGCTCAAAACGTCATATAATATTAGGATTATCCTATTGTTGTTTTTTCCATTCTATCAATACGATGCTTTCTCCCTCCGTCAAATATCCATAAAATCCAAATACCTTTTAAACTTGAAAAATATATTTTTTACAGAATGGATAGCGCATGTTTGGGAAGAGTTGTTTTTTTGAAGTATTATGTAATTGAGCAACAACACATCAACCACACTACCGTCACCATCACCACCAACAAACCATGCATCTTTTGTATTATATTATTTTGTGTCCTTTTTTTCATTTTCACAATAATCACAATGTAACAACGAAACACACGTAATAAAAAAAAACTTTACTACAACTCACAATAATACATCATTCCTCATAAAAAAATGTACACATTTTCCTATCTCTATTATTATTATTATCTAGGTATACACACACTCTCTCGTGTAGGTATTCAAATATTTCGGTGATGATGATGATGACGGTCTTCATTGAGTAAAGCACACAAAAATACACTCATCAACATAATATAATCGTATGTCGTGACGAATAAGTTTTGCTGCTGTTTGTTGCTCATGATGGGCTGTCTTGTTGAAAAAAAATATATACCCAAAAGGATATATATATAACATGTTTTTCTACGTACATTATTTTGGTGCTCTCTTGCTTCTCCGCTCCTTTTTTTTCTGCTGCTAATAAACACGCTTTAGTAATATGTAGGTATGTGATATGGATAGACAATGATGATGATGATATGATTTTCTACAATATTGTTGCATTTCCCACATGGTTCCTCAAAATCTTTCCATATAACCCTTAGCCCAAGCACAAGAGCACACTGAATGGAAGCAAATTATCACGTAATAATCTAGTGATTAGGGAATAAAAAACGAGTTGTCACTTACCCAATTAAAAGGTTTGGGGAAAATTTTGAATTTTGAAGATCCCAAGAGAGAAGAGAGAAGAGAAAAATCTGCAGAAAACTAATGGAACCGGTATGAAATATGGAGGCTGACTGTCTCCTCACATTCTCTTCGCCTAGTCCCTAAACCCCCACACAACATTATGAAGAATGTATGCAGTGTAAAAATGTGAGTGTGTAATGTGTGGATGTGAATTCAATGTGTGAGGATCGGATACAAGAGCACACACCACACAAGCTCATCAAAAGGAAAGGATATGGTATTTTCAGAGGAAAAAGCATTGTGAGAGTATCCCCTCCATGTGATTTGCTATACAGTAAGTTATCTGTGTGTTTGTGTGTAAGAGAGAGGTAAACTTAATTGGTATCTTTATACTTTAACTTTATACAAACCTCTCGAGCCGAGCTGTGTGCCTTTCTACATGTAACCCTAAAAGCTTCTTTTTTTTACCATGCGAGAATGGGTTTGGGATATTTCTTCGATGAATGTTTATGTTGTTTGGTATAGGCTTGGGAAATACATAAAAGTAAGCAGCAGTATTAGTAGTGGTAGTGCTAGTAATGTGAAGTGAAACAAGAGAAAGATACTCAGGATCAGGATATGAAAACCAATTCCGAGCTACAAACACACACACATTCATTTCACAATACTACAAATGCCATACAATATATACATATAAGCAGAAAACCAAAAACCATGCCATCATCATCATCATAGTCATCATACGATCAAAAGGAATATATCTGATATGCCTAAATAAAATTATATTATGAACGAGTCAAACTGGTTGGTTGTGTTCTTTTCTGTTTATGTTGATGTCTGGCTGCTGCTGCTGCTGCTGCTGCATGCTGGTAGTAAAGCAAAGGTAAGGTAGAAAATTGTATAACGTTACATACGTAGATGAAATAAAAGGGTTTTAACATCATGCATGTGTATGATGTTATGGATTCACCATTCACCGTCGTCATTATCATCATCCACCACGAAATGAAGAATCTGGTAAACTTGTTGTTTCTCCACTTGCTCATTCTCTTCCACTGATAGATTCTACTAAAATGCGTATTAATGCATGTGTAGTGTGGTAGTATTATTTTGTGCTCTCATCTTTCTCACATACCACATCACACATATATAGCAAACAATACTCCTACTATTTTCTTCTAGGAAAGGAGGCAGTAATAGTGTGTAAGTACTGTGTTTGTGTGTGTGTGCATGTTTTGTTGTGTGATGATGCTTTATGACAGTATTTTTTGAAGATATGACCATACAAGAAAGATTATAGAGCTAAATGTCCCTAGCATGTAGTATTGACTGACTACTGGTACATGTATTTGTATGTCTTCTCTCTGTGTGTGTTTTTTCTACACGACATGGACTGCTATAAACTTTAAACGATTCTCTCCCTGACACTTCTCACTGTGTACAAATTTTTTCTCTTTTTTCTTGTCTGTTTTATATGAATGATAAGGGAAAAAACTCGAGAATGATTTGTTGTATACTTTTTTATATATATAATTTGCTGCCTGTGTTCTTCGTTAAAACTTTTCTTCATCATAAAAGGATAAAAGAAATGGCTCAAGTTTTACGGATACAGCAGTTAAATGCACAAAGTTTTGTCTTGGACGTAGTACACATGGACATAAATGTATTTAGATTACAAATACAAACAAGCAAAAACTTTATGGCAAGCATTGCATTTTGTTGTACAGTAAAAGCATGATACGGGTATGTCATATATATAATCAGCAGTAGTATAACAAAAAGTACTCTCGTTTAACTGATTATGTGAGTTTCTGCTTAATGATGAATCTAATTTCTAGCTAGATAGTTTACGCTATACACAATATCATAGCATGCATATGTCCCTAAATAGTACAGTGTGGATTTGTAAACTGGCTTTCATAGTGCAGGAGAAAGATGTACATTTTGTTGTAATTTAGCTTTAAGCTGTTGATCGAGTAGCATTGTAGTAATGTTCTGACATAGAATCATGCACTGCATGCTAAAGTGTAGAGTAGAGTGTAAAACTGGTATTATTATTATGACTACTATAAACTAAACTCAGATTTTCATATTCTCATCTTTATACTTTTGAGAGACACTCCAATGAAACTAAAATTACTATTATTACCATCTTCTACTATCTGTAGTACACTTACTATCATAAAATAAACAAATGTAACATCACTTGGAGAGAGAAATGGGGAGAGGGGGTGATATTTTGAATGACACACACAGGGGATGAGGTTCTCCCCGGCAGTGTGTTGATATATGTGTATAGCTTTAGCTATAGTCATATGAAGTCATTTCCAAACCACGCACGTGTATTATCGTGTCATCACCGTGTCATGAATCAAAATAGGTGATAGGGAAAAAGGAAAAAGATTGAGAAAGGATAAAGACTAAACAAGTACCCAATAAAAGAATCGCTGGGGGTTTAGGTAATTGGTTTAAATAGAGAACTTTAATAAAACGTATATTATATGATTTACATTTTTTAAATGGTACCCGGTACCAATAGTTAAATTTGAATGTGTGGGGATCCCTTGAGAAAAGACAATAAATGACAGGGGAGATGGCCAAAATTTCTACCAATTTTTTGAGTGACGCAATTTATTTATGATTCCCAGAGAAAAGCAGCATACGAGGATGCTACTATGCATGCCTTTTTCTAGACAGATTTTTAACAAACAGAAGAGGAGGATCTAGTCTTGTATAAATTGCTCCTTGCTGTTACTTACATGCTGCTATTTTGTGCTGCCACTTCTACATACACGACATTTACATTGTATTACAACAAAACATGTGGATGGATATAATCTGTTGAGCCAAACCAAAGCCTGCCACACTAAAAGCAAGGCTTAAGATTTGTGATTGCCACTATTTGCTTTTTTGCTACTGCTACCACTCACCACCTTCGATGTATGTATAGTCAAGTAAACTAATAATACCACAGCAAAAGCTTATAGTTTTCCATTATTAGATCACATCTATTCCGATTCTATAAAATTTTAATGCTCACAAAAGTACTGGCAAGAGAGAATGGATAACGGGCTGTTGAAATAGCTGCAAAACATCAATTTATGTGGTGCTCAATGCCGAAGGCAATAATAGGCAAAATTACGACGCGTATATTATTATACATAGGTACCTACATGATGATGTACATGATAACATGATACACATCATCATCATCATTATTATTATGTAAAAGAAATGTATGAGTACGTAGATGTTGGCAGTAAAGACACAATATAATACAATTTGGAATGAAAAACGTTTTTTTTTTTTGGTGAAGTTAGGTTAAGACTTTAAACGTAAAGACAATTAATGACAAATGAGAGATAGAGCTATATATAGGGAGGGTATGTAAGATGCAGTTTTACTTGGTAGCTCTTTGGTTTAACGAGAGATTTGTAAGCTCATCATCATAATATTTGTGATCATAATAATAATAAGTTTTCATTGTCACGTAGTGCATGCATGCTCGCTCATACACTCATACACATGCTTCACAAGATCTTATTAATAGGCATTTATCGTAGTATATGTAGTGTCGTATCATACAGGGACAAATTAAGGACGTGAACCAAAACCCATATTTTACATGAAACCACAACAAAGGTCCAAGATGGCTTCAGGATATACTTTGACGAGCTTTCTATGTGTAATGTTGAATGTCTATAATCGTATTGTTTTGTGCTCATTTTTCAAATTGGAAAAATACAGTATACATTTTATTGGAACAGATAATAAACCGTATTGGTTTCAGCAAAAAAGGGTACCAAAAAAGTCGTCTTTAGTAGACCCAGACTCAAGTCCTAATTATGAAATCCATTAAGGAAACATAAAAACTTGCAATAAAAATCTATCAAATAATTTACCCTAAACTACATGCCTATTATTTGCATAAATAGGTTGGCTTGTCCACTACATTAAAATTAAAACAAAACTGTCAACAACCATTAAAATGTAGGATATTGATTTGATGTTACCACATATGTACAATCTGTAATTTTGAAAAATATCCTGTACGAAAATGCTGCCTTTAAGTACGTTTTACAAACGCTACACATAAAAATACTCATCTTATTAGTCCTGCATAATTTAATGTCATTCATTCAAAGAGAACGATACCATAAGCAGTTACACAGCAGCACACGTACTATTTTATTACGTTTAAAAAATTATTTTCATAAAGCACATAAGAAAGTGGACATGGCATTTTGCAAATGATATTTAGTCGTCCACAAACGTATGTTGATTTTTAGGGATGTTGTGTGCTATGTAATTTTGAATCGGCGAATAATAAAAAATAAAGCAAAAATATGGTCGCACACTTGTATTAAAGCATGCGACTTCCCTGAGTGAGTCATATAATTCTATTCTGTTTAATCTAAACTGCCGGCACATGCAGTATTACATATGTCTAACAACAAAAAATAAAATATTTTAACACTATTTAAAATAATCTTCACTTCATCTGTCTATTTCACGTCAAGCCAGGACGTGTACTTTTGCACTGTTTATCGTTGTATGAGAAATCCATCTTTTATTTGGTTGAGTCAAGTTGCCCCAAAGTTTCATGCAAAGTAGGTAGGTATTTGTGTTTGGAATCTGTAATATTTTCCAAAGGTTGAACCCTGTAATATTACAAACCACAAATGACTCTGAATGAATGAATGAATTTCTTCGTGCAAAAAAATATCAGAGATATTTATTTAACCTTCAAAAATCTTTTATACTACTTGCGAGTACAATAAACATGAACTATATAATTCTTCCTTTTGTAATAAACAATTACAGCAAAAACAGATTATTATTTTTATACCTACATAAGTTAAAGTATGAATTTAAGCATGACACATTTTACAATAAGTCTGACAATCGAAATACCTACCCTTTTACACAAATATATTTTTATGTGTGTATTAATTGACTAGCGATCGTTAGAGTTAAACTGCATAACAATATTTGATATACTACGTTTTTTAACATTAAGAAATTGGATTGGTCATAATAACATCATTATCGATAGCAATCGCAACTAAGAAAGTAAAATTTAACTGTGAACTACTCGTATATTACATTTTAAATTTACTGGACGACATGACATGATCGTTTCCGAAATTGAAAACAAGTTATCAAGAAACTTTGTTATTATGACTGCGACTTGATTGTTTCGCCACCAATACGTTGTACTTCATCAATGGTCTTTATATCACGTAAGTAGTCAGCCTCCACAAAAGCTTCAACGTCTGCCTGAAGCTTCAATAAGTTTGCTGTGGCCACTCTAGACTGGAATAATGCATCTTGTACCTAGAAAATTCGGAACATTGATATAACTAACATTGCTTGTTTGAATCTTCTAATCGAGGTAGAACAAAAGGTTACTTCCAAATACATAACAAATAATACGGTTTACCTGCATTTGGGAATTTGAAAGTCCTTGAGAAAGTTTATCTACTTTCCTAACGCTGATGTTGATCACGGGTGTGAGAAATTTATCGAATATGTTATTTCTCAGTGATTTATTTCTTTCCTTATGTTTTCTGATAATAGAGGGATCCAGCCTGGAAGATGCCTTTGGAAGCACAATTCCTGATGACAAAAAATGGCTCCAACTAGAACCAAGTAGTCTACCTGCCGTCGACATAGACATTGTCTCCTCAACCGAATTGGAAGAAACGGTGCTATCAAAGTCAACTGAAGAAAATAAATTGGAAGTCAGTTATCCGTCATTTCTGTATATTTTTTTTCTTGGTACATGTATTAACCTTCTATGTCTGATTCCGGTGCTTCGCCTCTGGAAATTGGAATGTTTTCCATTCCTCTAGGTTTCCCAGCGTTCATCAAGGTAGGATCATTAACTGGTACAACGACTACCGGCGTTTCAAACTCAATATCAATTTCTCCCTCTGACTCTTCATCCTCTCCATTAACTATTAATTTCTGAGCAATGCCTGAAGTATCCATCTTAGTACTATACGTGCTCACGAGTCAGCAAGTAGCATAAACTTTATTTCAAACTGAGAATATTGTTTTTAAAGACTGGTCAAAGTAAATCTATGATCCAATCAGTTATTCTCCTTATGCTTCTCTGCCATAACGTCCTTATACCGCTTTGTTATTTCAATCTGGGTCTGCAAATGGTGAAGATTTTCAATTTTTCTCTCCTGTCGTTCCTGTTCTCTTAGGATCCCTTCATGTAAAAAATGCCTGTAACAACAATAATTAAAATTAAAGAGATTTGTAATGTAAATCATAATGATGATTAAATGCATTTTCCTTCACATAAATATGTTTGCATATATATACCTGTCCGCCACCTGTTTCCAGTGAACGTATCCAACTGTTCCAAGTGCAACAATACAGGATGCAGCAAAAACAGACTTAGCCAAAGCGCTCATTCCTCTTGGTTGAGTAGCCACAACACAATTAAAAACAATCGTTTAACTTAAAAACAAAGTAGCAAGATTTGAAAGAATATTAACCCATCTAAATCTGCCAAAATTAATGAAGGGGCTAAAGTTCGGTTTACGTCTGTGTACGAAAGTAAAGTGCCCAGAATCACTTTGGAACACTTGGAAATTCCAAGTTGGAATGTGGACGAGAAACAAGATAATCGTCACATGCACATTGTTTTTTGAGGCAATTTGTACACATCCACATTCATCTTAAAAAGGAGAAAGCAGCTGACTAGGTATGTTGTTTAAATGCAAATGTTCACAACATAACGCAAGTAACAGATGAACAAGCTGATGTGTATGTGCTTGTTACAGAGAATTGCAAGAGCGCTAAAAGTGTTTCAGAAGAAAAATTGGAGAGAACAAAAAGGCTACTTGTTGTTTTGGTTTTTTGTGTGCGTCCTTGTCCTTATTAAGTCCGTTATAAATTACACATTATGTACAATATCCATCCTTTATTAACTACTCATAGTTATTTTAGTTATGTGTTTGTTAAGTTAAGAATTAATACTTTTTAGAGACGTATATCAATGGTGGAGGGAAAACCTAATAGTACAAATAACTGAAGTATCTTATCTGCTGGATGATTTGTTTGTAGTGTCTGGATAAATATACTAAAATATTTATATAGGTGCATAGACTTGAAATAAAAATGTCTGGAACTGACTGGCGGAATGTTAGAATTAAAGAGGAGCCCATGAGCGATTTTGAAGATGGTAGAGGAGGCTCAAGATCGAGAAGTTATGATCATCCCGTACGAGGAGGTGGCGGCGATAGGGGAGACCGTCGGGCTGGTGAGAGACGAAGAGATAGGCGTGACTCACCACCTCCAACACATGGTAGAAGTAGTAACAAATATTCAAGGTCACGTTCTAGATCTCCTCCTAATTATAGGGAACGCGAAATTGATAATAATAGAGATAGGAGCAGGAATGCGACTGTAAGCAAAAGGGAACGAAGCCGCAGCCGAGAGAGAATGAGAGAGCCACCAATACCACCATTTCAAGATGACAGAGGTAGAAGGAGGCCATCCAGCAGGTGAGTTTGTCAAAGATTGTTAATAATTAAAACATTAGAAGGGATGTACAAAATGATTTCTGTGATGAAGTGATGATTAATGACGAATGGTCAATTTTCAGAGAAAGAGAACGAGAAAGACCAAGACCAGATGTACGACGAGTAAAGACAGAACCTCGTAGTCGTAGTCCAAGTCCAAATAGGTACTGAAATAATAATAAAAAAATCCGATCCGTCCGTAGTTTAAAAAAATTATTGATGTTGTATCATTGATTCTTTTAGTCTTTGTTATATTTTGTTTGTGTTATCCATATAATATGATAACGAGATTGCATTATTTTACAGGAGTCAGGCTCGCGATCGCGGAGAACCCCCTTCACGAGATAATCGTGGAGATAGAGACCCAGGACAAAGCCAAAATAGTAGAGAAAGGCCTCGTGATGGAGCAAGAGAACGAGATTGGAATAATTTTTTTGACCCAAAAAGTGACATGTCGAAGCAAGCTTTTGCGAAACGCGAGAAGGAGGAACAGGAAAGAAAAACTTCCGTTGAAGAATTCGGAAAAAAGGATGATAACGAAGAAGAAGCTCCCATCAGAAATGACCCCTGATTAGGTTTTTGATATTTATACACCAAACACGCACATATTATGTCTACACATATAAAGTTAGGTAAATCAATATATATTTTACAAATAGGGTTTAGTACGTATATAAGGGCGAAAAATTCCAGGATTAGACAAAATGTTGTTGTGTAATCAAATTTTTTATTCTGTTCCTGTTCATTTAAATTTCCGTGTTACGTTGTAATTATTAAGGCTATTCAAATATGATCATTGTTTACTCTAAAGTAGATCACGATGTAATGGTTTATAATTTTGTATCAGGAATAAAATAAAATGCAAGATTTTACCTCGGCGAGTGTTTGATTATGTTTTTTGAGTAAATGAGTTATAGTTATTACTTGGTCATGATAAACAATGGAGGCGAGGATGGTGGGTTGCATGAAATGTTAAATTTAATTATTTGCGCTCATTTTACTTGTTCAATCCTATTTGATGTGACTCCTTCAAGTTGCAGGCTGTAACTTGCACCTTCATCCATTCTAATTTTATCCGATTCATGGCGCTATATTTGCCTTGATTTGATGTTACGGGATCTTTGATAGGTTTGCACAGGTATAAATATTCCTTGTGTGGGGGAATGGAAAATGTAGTTCAAAACTTGCACTTGCAACAGCCAGATTTTTCAAACAACAATTTTACAAAAGGCAAAGAGCTCCGAATTTTGTTTAGAATATTTTGCAAGTACTAGTATATACATATGTATAGGTAAATAATAATCTATATGCCTGTTTTTGATGGAAATTCAAGGCTGACATGATTCCGATTCTATGGATCATATTACTATATTAAATTTTTTTTTAAACTTTATGCTATTAAGTGACTTAATATAAGTCGTATTCGTTTAAACCATCCAGTAGGTTGTAATGATACATATTTGGGCAGTTGGGTATTAATTTCATGAAATAAATATATAATTTATTACGGTTGATATATTATATATATTTAATAATAATAGTACAGTGTATAATAAATGCTTAAAATATATTACACTATAAATATTTCTAAACCAAACAAACCTCCACTCATACAAGGTTAATTTTTACAGGCATTTACAATAGGAACAATGTACCGGTTTCTTCATAACAAACCTTTTGTTTTTGGTATGATATGGTATATGTATAATTAACTTAGTTTATATATTTAATTAAAATTAAGCTACTCATCATTCCTGCATCATTCATTCTGTTTTGTAAAATACGGTAACACTCGAAAACTAAAATGAACTACATTGAAGTATTAACATTTAAAAACAATCATTTAAATTGTATTTATTTTACTATTTTTCATTACATGAAACCACAAATAATTAAAAATGGTTCATGATGATGGGATGATGATGATATATATAAAAATCATTTTTTTCTTAAATGGAAGACTTGACTTGAAACTGTAGACTGGCTATGGCTAATAATAATTATTCACAACAATCGCCACGCATATATTTCATAATTTGTTTACCATGTACGGATTTAAAACCCATATCATCAATCCAATGTCATCTCATAAACCAATGACTAAACTAAATTAAAAGGGCCAAATACGTATATTTAAATTAATAAGTTACACAATAATTGTTTGTATATATTTAACATAATACTTGGTATTCGCTGAGATATGGTAACTTTATACAAGTCAATAATTAGAACTGATATCAATAAGGCCTCCATACACCAATGTTATCCGCCGAACCAGCTGTTTGCTGTTGACTACTTCCCCCAGGAGTACTACCCCCGTTGTTTCTTGTTGATGTGGAATCACCTCCCAATTCATCATGATGACTTCCATTGGAGCCAATCTTAACTTCATGTTGCTGCTGCTGCTGCTGCTGCTCCGACTCGGATTCTTCACTTGCCCCAAGTTGATGGTGATGATGATGATGATGAGGAAAAGAATGATGATGTCCCAACAAATGAACATTTCCGCTAGAACCCATTCCACTTCCGTTGGCTGCAGCAGCCAAAGATGATAATGAGTGGAGTGAATTTGACGCGTACATTGCTGAAATGGTTAAATCTGACTTTTCAATGAGTGGGATCATTCCGGAGCCAGCTCCCGCAGAGCTCGCAACTGTAGAAGGATTGCAAGAGTACAAGACATTTCCAGCACTCATTGTACCAGTCCCAGCGCTTCCAGTCCCAGCAGTAATTGCCCCACCTGTACCACTGCCATAATGATGGTGGTAATATGAGGATAGGTTGTTGGTGGAGTTGTAGTAACTGGATGAGTGGTAAAATTGAGCATGAGGGTGATGATGGTGAGGATGACTGGAGGAGTTGTGGTGATGATGATGAGTATATCCCGAAGAGGCATGAGTGGGTGATGAGGAGGTATTGTTTTGAGATGAAGATGAGCCTCCAATTACACTCGAGTGATGTATTGGACTTGTAGACGCTGCTGTCATGTGATGGTATGTTGTACCAGACCCCGCGGATTGGTTTTGACTGACGATGACAGCAGTGGCTGCGCTGTTACCCCCTATAGAGGCGCCGCTACTGAAGTAGTCTGCTGTTGACAAGGGGTCAGAAGTTGGAATGTAAGCTAAAACAAAAATAAATTTGTGATTTATAATACATTTAATTCTGCATTGAATATTTATTATAGCAGAAAAATCAATTATTAGTTCCTTACCAGTAGCGAAAGGTTCTCCAGTTATGTCAGCGTAAGCGCTCTGAGCAAGATTAGTATACGAGGTAGTTCCAACGGCGGTTGTGCCATATGCTGCCGCTGTCCAACCGGATGCATCTGTTGGATATGTGATTGCGTTTGGCACCTCTAAAATTACAAAGAAACATGATAATAATGATAAGCCATGTACGAAAATACGGAAAAGGAAAATAGTACACCACACAGCGATGTATTTAAATGGCTAATCAAGAAACTACTGAGCTCATTCCCCTCACAAATGTAGGTTTAGGCAATAAGACACGATATAAAATTATCTAGGATGAGGTATGGCGTCCGTCGGTATGAAGTGTTCACGTCAATCACACGACTAATTGGTTTAAAGTAAGTGTAGGGTGCACGGAAATCATACGTTGAAAGCTTGACATGCAAAATTCTGTAAACAACTCTAAATTAGATAGGTTGTTGGAAATAGAGAATTGATTGTACGTTTGCTTTATCTGATTCAATATTTAAGAGTGCATAATAAATCTCAAGCATATTCTTATTTTCTTTTTGCTTTTTAAAACAATAATGAGAAGAATATTATCCGTGTGGAAGAATCAAAGAATTCGAGAGATCCCGTGAGTTAGAAAAATACAGTATGTATCAAGTTACCCCAAAAAAAGTGTTTCACTGGATAAGTGGCCACCACGAGAGCAAAATTTGCTCAGCAAATAGTGTGAAAACCATACTAACCAAAATGGTTTCTGTTGTTGTTCGGTTTTGGTTTGTTTACAAATTTTCAATTTTAAAACAGTTTTTGTGGGTTGGGTTTTGTAAATTTGTTAACGAAAAATAGATGCAAATAATTTGATTGACAATCAAATGAAAACGACGCGTACTAGAGTGTGTATGTGGCATTTCAATTACATTATGTATTATAAAATTATAATGTAGAATGTATTGGTGGAAACATAATTTCATTTTTTTTCTGGGTTCATGGCTGACATTTTGATATTGTGATCTGATTCGAACTTTAAACCACAAAACCAATGGAATTTGCAAGTTTTGGTACAGAGTACAGGTGCACTGTTTTTTCCTTATCTTTAAACCGAAAATTGAACAATACTCCTCCTATTATACTATTATTCACCTTCATCGTGGGAGTTCATTATCGTCATTCGTAATTAGTAAAATCACATCTCATTAAAATATGGAGTTGTGTGAATTTCAAAGAAATTAAAATCTCTGTTGAGAATTAAAGATGTCTGTCTAATTAATACGCATATAAAATATTATTTTTCTCTCTTAAGCAGTATCTCCACTTTTGTCATCATAACACATAATAATATCTGTTGTACCATTCCAACTAAACCACCACCCACGAACATTAATATACCAACAATACCACCATATCATTTCGAATAGGTATATATGTATCAAAATTCAATAAGACCACACCATCGTCCTACAAATTTTGTCGCCGTAATGTTATACGAGCTACATGCTACATGCGATGTACATAGATAGTAAGTTTACATCCCATCATCATTCAAAACCTAAGACCTCTAAACTAAAAGTGGAGTCTTGTGTGCGTTACCACTGCATTGCACCGACACCACTATACCACCACCACCATTACGGCACCGCACACTACTCATTACAATTTGTCAGTGGGTGCTCCTGTCAAAAAATTGGGGGATTGAAACTATTGAAAGTGACAGGTAAAAACCCCAAAAACAATAATTTGATATTTTTTGGGTGGATTGGGGGAGATATATAGCATTTAGAAGACAAAAAATACACGAGAACTTCTCAAAACAAGATGGGGAATAATGAGACTTCAAAATGAGAGGGTCATACATTAAACATTAATAATATGCCTGGTAATTTGACGCACGCAATGATATCAACGAGAAAACTTATAGCATATATGTATAATGTTGATTTCAACCCAAACGGAAGGTATATACATTTTAGTCCGGCTTTTCGTCGAATTTCGTGATCATTTCCTGGCAATTTTGACATTTATTCAAAAAGAACAGCCATTTCCTTTTTAATGCTTGCAAATTAGTATGGTGCTAACTAAAGCGTCTGAGTAAGCAAAATAATACCCATACATTATATTATATACATAGTCTAAAGAATGACGGGAAGTGTAATTTATTTTTTTATAATAGGGTCATACATATAACGAGTGATTTGTAATTGGGAATCATTAAAATTCAATAATTTTGATTGCGTAATGTAGTGCGCATGCTTCATTTTCAATTGCGGACGTCACTCCATTTCTCAAAAATTCAAAATTACAAGTAGATAAATAGAGGCCACAGATCTGCCACTGTATATTATTTTTTCATGTTTACATACATGGTAATCTATCTCCACAGTAGAATATATTCAATAGTAGAAACAAAATTTGCCTGCACACTTAACCAGCAAACTTATTACAATAATTACACATGATAAAAAAATAACTTTTTGTTCGTATTCATTTCTTAAATATTTTTTATCAGTTTTCAAGGAAAGCGTATAATCACAAACACATATTACTATGAAATTGGGATGTGCCTATTCGTTTCGTATCATGATATGATGTTAACTACTACTCCTACTACATTATGTGTATTTTTTTTCACTTAATTTCAATTCCAAATACCTACACACACATAAATAGTCGTCGTCAGTATTGAAAACTGGTAAAAACTAACAATAAGAATCGAACTAAACTAGGTATGTGACTACGATACGATGACTATATCGCTTTAATATCTAATGACGTGATGTGTAATTCGGGGAAGAAAACGAAATGAACAAAAAAAAATGAAGACAAAAAACTCATTTGATTGCTGTTATATTGAATATTGAACAAGAGAGCAAGTTTGTGAACTTTTGTTTGTTCTTCTGTGTAACATATATTTAACAATTCTTTTTACATGTCCACATTTCCACATATATCCTCTTTTTTTCTGACAGGCACAGTATACGTAGCATGTAAAAGTATACGATCCATTTGGTATTATGCATAAATATATTATTATTGACAAGAGGGAAAATATATAGTTTTATCATGTGTAATAAACTCAGGATGTTTGCGGTTTTTCAACATTTCCTATCTTCTTCCATGCACTCTCTCTCTCTCTCTCTCTCTCACACACAAACATAGCCTTCCAGTCTCCAGACTTTCATGAATGTGTAATATGCCCTCTCAGATGGGATACATATCATTTGCAGACATTGAAAACTTGAAAAAAAAATATCCTCAGAAAATTATAATCGACAGGACAAGTGTCTGCTTGCTTGATCATCAACTATCCATTCTAATCACACAAAAATAATACTGTACAAAATTACATATAATGAAATATCGAAAAGAGGAAATACACAGATATGACCCAGGGCATTTTTTAAAGCAACCTTCATTTGGTTCACAAGTAAATGGATTATGTATAGTTCAATATATGTTTACTTATTGTTAGTTAAATTGTTTGCTTGTAACAAAAATATTTTTTCTGCACAATATCTGCCGTTGATGTTTTTTCAAATTTTATGTTATTATAAAATTGAAAACAGGTAAATTGTATAAAGTGATATACAAAAAATTCTACTTATTCTTGCTTATTGCGGTGGGTAATAAGGATGAACCCCGTCCATACTTACTTCTCTAGTTGTTTTTTTTTTAATAAATTCAAAATTATGATGACAATGTTCATGCACTTTATATTGAATACACATATGTGTAATTCTTATTAATGTGTCCATATTTTAACTTTATGTACATTAGTAAAACCAATACAAACAAAAATTAGCAAAGTTAGTTGTACAAGTGTCAACTCATCCAAAAATAATTATTTGTCGAACAATTTCAAACCCTCATTATCTTGATAATACGACAATTGATTGCTTTTTTGAAGCGCATTAATAAAATTCAACTTTGATAGCGTGTTGATTCTTAATCTCCGATGCATGATTTCATGATTTGTGCGTACATCAAGCTGAAAGTACAAGTATTCAAAATCAAACCCAATCAGCTCTCACTCAGTTTCAGGCGGAATGAAACCTGTCAACTGGAATTTGATGAACAGGGACCACCTGGTGTCCTACCCAGCCCTCCTCTCACAGACAACAAAACGTTGCTAACAAGGAGTGTTTTCCGTTACCTCCCTAAAACATGCATGTGTGCCATGTGTGTACACAGAAAACAATACTTTTTAAAGAGAGAACTTCATACTAATAAAATAATTACGTAACTTTATCAAATGAGTCCAGAAATGCAAGGGCATATTTTTTTTAAATATCATTAACATTGACACACATGTAGGTAAAAATGCACACAAAGTCTCCATTGCGGAGACATGGTAGATCACAATATATTTTATAGCATATATATATATATTTTTTTTAAATATCATTAACATTGACACACATGTAGGTAAAAATGCACACAAAGTCTCCATTGCGGAGACATGGTAGATCACAATATATTTTATTATGAGGATCAGTGATCATATTATATTTGTGATGACTTTTGTGGAGTCACATTACAAAACACCTCATCATATCATACACTTGATTGGGATCTCAAGTGTAGCATTTTCCATTCTTTCGAGCGGGTTCGGGTTATATAATTTATAAACCAGTGCCAATGCACGCATAGATCATTTTTTATATCCCTTCACTCTTAAAGCCTTACAATAACACTGTACTCCCCAAAGTTGCTTTTGGTAAGAAATTTAGGACTACTTTAAAAGAATGAAGGGAATCAAGTACATATTATATTCAGAAATGGAGGTTCAATAATGCACTCTGATGTACGTGTATTTTATTTTATGAGTAGTGTCATGTACATGAAAAAAACTCAAAACCACATTACACGTATAAAAAAAAGTAGTAGCCGTAATCAGAAACTTATATGAATATTGAAACTATAAGAACAAAGAACTTAAATCTAGTTAACAATATTAACTTTTGAGTTTTATATTTAAGTTCAAACATTACTATATTATGAAATTTTGAAAACTTGAAAGATATCTTGGCACATTTAAAAAGGGCTTTTCTTTTAAAAGTTGCATTCATTTTTTGGAGTACACACAAAGTATGTTATTTATTGCTCTGTATTGCACTAGTGTTATATTACATTGTCTACAAAGTTTGTCTACACAGGTGTATTATGTATAACCAAAATATAAATGCCTTACGATTTTTCGCCTTTCTTCTTCTTTCTTCTGCGTACATTACACTTCTTCACTCATCGACGATGTAAACTATATACTACATACAACATACAATGCGAGCACAAAACGCATACATACATATATGTATGGCAGTACAAAAAAACGACGTCTTCTTCGCGAGGTAATGTTAGTACGTGATAAAATTCTTGTCCATTTTCCCACGCAATTTGCTCATGATGTTCAAGATGATCATGATTACGGATATACACAATCATAATATCATCAACATAATAATCATAAATGATATTATATGTACGTATGTGTACTTTAGGCATTACCAAATACATATACCATATAGGTATACCTATTATGATATCAACTTGACATGGTAAAAAATATATAACACATCGTCCTTTTTTTATTTGAAAATTTGAGTGTGTGCTTTGTGTAGTAATAAATAATATGCATTGAGCTACATATTTCTTTCCTTTTTATGATGTACTTTGGGATGGAAAAAAGTTTTATCTTGAGATAGAAAGCTATATATCTGATAAAAAATTTAAACCAGCCAAGTACGATATAATATTCTTTTTTTGCATTTTGTAACAAAAAACAACATTGAAATTTTGGCTGTTTTGCTATGAAATTATCAAAATTGTCTTTTTGAGATGGAACGTGAAGTACGTGATTTATGGCAAAATGCAGCTTGCAGCATGCAATATGGTGTATTCTCAGTGATACGTATGATAATTCAATGGCCCGATTGAGCGTTCAAATTGTTCTATGATTACAATAATCAAAATGCAGCAGAAGCTTATTTTCATTGAGCTCGTCATCATGAAATGCTTAATAGCATAATATAGGTATTATATGTACACAGAGCTGAGAGGCTGAGAGTAATATAATTTGAGTCTACAATATCGTATCATATTATTTATGACGATCGCTTCAAAAAGCAAACTCACCTGGTGTTGAATTGCTGGAAGAGATCGATGCGGTAGGTGGAAATTTAAAAGTGATGGTGGCAGTGTTATTATTATTGTTACTGGCAGTACCCGAAGTGTAGTCTGTTACTCCCCCACCGCTACTTGTACCACCACCGCCACCAGTATTTCCACCTCCAGTGACGCCACTTCCCACAACCCCTGTTCCACCTACAATAGAAGCGGCTGTTGCAGCGGGGTGATGAAGATGGTGAGACTTCCGTGGATGATGATGATGATGAATGCCCAGTTCCGTGAAAAAAGAACGGGGCATCAGTCCTCGGAACTGGTGCTGTTGTCCTATTAAGAGACCAGGAGAGAGAAAACAATACAAAGGATGCATTAAGATATTTATCATATTTCTTATCACAATCATAATCAGTTGTCGGTGTCTCTATATCATTTCTTATATGCTTTCGATGATGGGGGTACAAATATTATAGAGTAATTTTTAAAATAATATGATCTATACAATTACTAGCGGCAAGGTGGAAACATGTATATTATGTAACATGAGAGAAAATGATGAAGGACAGTATATAGCCACAAGGGAATGTCGGATGCATCTCTTCTTCATTCTGGGGCTGTTGATGTATTTTATGTGCGTAAGGCCATAAATCAATCGGATAATTATAGGGGAGCGTGGAGACTGACACCTTTATCAAGTTTTACATTATATTAAGTACAACATACGTTTGATACACTAGAGTCCCTGTACTACTTCAATAAAACGTGGAAAATTGAATCTAAAAATGTTGTGCAAAAGTTCCTTTGCTTTGCTTTGAAAACTTCTAGTCCTACCTGCAATTTAAATAATAAAATTTATCTAGAAAATCTATGCTCCTGATAAATCGGTACTATGTTTTCATAGTTTTGTTCCAATAACTTGCCGAGCGTGGCCTATGGACACAAAAGTGCCACCAAATAAATCAACAAGTAAAGATCCCAGCAAAATTATGCGTGATACCGTTGCATTTCATTTGTGAAAACAAAATATATAAGGTACATATATTATACATCGCATCGCATACCAACATATAGAAATAAAACCATAACACACTTCCATTTTGTGATATGAAGAGGGAAAAAGATGATTTTCATGATGATAATGATACAAGGATAATGATAATGATGTGATGATTGCGATGCGAAGAAAAAGAGGATGATGATCATGGCAATTTTTTTAGGAAAAAAAAAATTGTAGCAACGACATGTAGGCATATATACATATCGTATGTAAGCAGCCGCCTGTTTTGGTAGTAGTATTTTTTGTTATGATACTACTGTAAAATAGTAGACAAGGTTCACTGACTTTGATGATAATGATGACGAATGTGTATTCTTATAAGATCTGATGCTGCTCTACCGAAGAAGAGAAGTATATAGTAATAATAATAACAAAATGTTAGACAAAATTCCTCTGAAGGAGTATATATACTAAACTGTAGGAGCAGAGCAGTGATATTGATACGTTTTTCTACCATGTATGTACCCAATTTTACAGAGGAAACATCAACAATGTAGTTGAAGAACTTTTTTTTATAAAAAAATATATAAAAAGATTTAAGAAGAGCCAAGGCGAGAAAAGAGATGAACCAACATGAATTTCACGTTGTGTGTAGAAAATAAAAAAAGATATCATTTTCTCCTGCAATCTCTCTCTCTTAGCAGAGCTCATATTGATGCTACCACCTGTATCTATGTATATACCTGTATGCACAAATGTATCTAGCAAAACAAAAAGGCAGTCATCTTTCCCATTTTTCTTCCGCAGTTGTTGTCTGTTGTGCTAAAAACTTTTTAATCCATGAACAGAGCATTTTTCCACTCAGCCATCAAAACAACAACAACAATAAAAAGAGCACCAGTGAAGGAGGAGGAGGAGAAGAAGAGTATTTATAGGAGTATTATGAGTGCATTGAGGCAAGCAGAATGAGCGAGACCGTTTCGCTGAATGAAAACCAAGTCAGCAACTCATCATCATCAAGAGAGAGAGAGAGAGAGAATCAGAAAATCAACCCTCTTTCCTCCGTTTTCTTCTTGTCATCATCACAATATCATATCAGCAGCAACAAACTGCATCATGATGATTATCATCATCGTTAGTTTTTACACGAGTGTCGTCCCGTCCAAATGTGTAAAAAATAAAGTGTAAAGTATACATGTATACATGTGTGCTGCCTACCTACAAGACATGCAGCAAATAAGAAGCCGGTGATGATGATGATTGTGATGATGATTTGCCTTGCTTGTCGTGTCGTTGAAAAATTGTGAGACCGACCAAGACCTATTCTGATTCTCTCTCTCTTTCGTTGTGTCCGTGTCTCTCTATTCTTTCCTTCCTTTTTTAGATACTTTCTTCCATTTTTGTCAGAAGAAGCAAAAGGAAAAAAAGAGTACGGTACATGTTTTTGCGCTGATTGTAGAGTTTATAAAAATAATGCCATAGCTGACTTGTCTTGCGTTTAGCGTAACAATACTGTGGCTTTACACCTGTTTTTTCTCTCCCCAGCAGTTCAATTTTTTTGTCATGCTGTTTTATAGTATGATTGAATTTTTTGAAGGGGAGGAATAGAGAAGAATCGATGCGTTGAATTGAAATAGTACGCAACACAAAATAATAATCAAGTGCAAAAATACCCTGCATTCTATTGAGTTTAGAAGGAACAATGTAGCGTGGCGTGGTAAAAAAACAACTGTTTTTTGGGTTGCAAAAGTAGCGTTATAACTTTTGAGTTTATAATTTTATTGCAAATTGATTACTCATTATTTTTGCCATTAATCTTTCCTTCAAGACCAAAATTGTACAGAAAACTTTATTTATTACACGGTTGCTGTACCTGGGGCAAAATGAACATAAAACGGGAAATCTGTATGGCAGGTGGGGTGAAGTTTGTACCTTATTGACAGCCTTTGCATTCTAAATGAGCCGACAACAGTGGTAGGACTGTGTCGTCGAATGTAAGTGTAGTGGCTCCAGAAGCAATCGTTGAGGCACATCTCCTATTCATCATGACTAACATAATTCAGCTAATGATGCATATTATTTTTTGTTCTAACAAAACTTTCTTTTAAGTGACTCGACTGAGTCAAAAACACTCCTGTCTGGTCTGTATTACACATTCCATGATGGTTAACTTGGTGGCTATTATTAAAGACTGCTGTAAAACAAGTCTTATATATCGTTATTATGAGACCTAATCTGACCGTCCAGTCCATTCATTCGTCCTATATCTTTTACAATCATGTGACCATTTTTCCTAACCTTTTCCTATGATATAATAAAAGTGTGATATTGTAAAACTAAACATACAGATATCAGTAGTTACAAATAACACTAGAATTATTATTACTCTAACCATTTTTTTTTTAATTTCCAAAACTATAATTTTTTACCACAGCAGTCCTACATTACAGCGTTAAACAGATTATGTTTATACATACCTAATCATCTTCATCATCGGCACATACAACAGCAGGAAGCTGATCTTGCATCTTTTTTTAAAAGATGGAGAGAAAATTGCCGTAAATGAGGTATTAAACGTTTTTTGCCAGAGATGGAAAGATGCTGATTGAGGTACCGTCTTGATACTACAGAAAAGGGTCGGAACGGAACAAGAACTGAAGGAAAGGGGTAGGTGAAAAGAAATGAAAAAAATTTCCTCAACAGACAAGACAAGACCAATGGAATACATTCAAGCAAATGTGTGTACATTACAATACAAAAGATATTAATGGCAGATTCGGTGTATTATTTTCGGATACAAATTATCTCTATAAATAATCATCATCATTGGCGTACAGAAAGAAAATTATCCCGATAATTTGTCAAATTTTCAAACAAGTCAGAAGAGAGTGAGCGAATTCTCTAACTATACTACGTGTAGTGCATTTTTTTATGAGACGGATGACGAATGCTTTTAATAAATGTATGGAGGATAAGAAGAGGAGAGAATCCCTTATTAGGAACTCCCCATAGTCTTGTCCTCCCAGCGAATGTAATGACAATGACGGAAAGAAAAATAATAGTTAAATGTTATGTTTTGGTCATGGGAATTTCAATTTTCTCGCCTTTCTTCCCTTTTTCAAAAGTGTTCTTTTGTACCGACTTGCATCACTCAACAACAACTCATCTCCTCATACACCATGTTTTACAACAACTGTTTTTACTACACACAATATAATGTACTCTCTGTTTACTCGATATCATTTTCTTTAAAAAAAAAAAGACCCATTCATCAACATCACATCTTCACACATCACGTTTACAATATCAGTTAGTGTCATCAATATGTATCTCTACTGCCTCTGTGTAGTATATTTTGTACAAGAAATTGCATCAATGTGCAAGTGTTATAATAGGCACATATCTATGTATTTGTTTGATAGATACCAGGTACGCTTAGAAATCAACTCAAAAGTGCCAACTTGTCACACAGCTTTTTATATATATGTTGCAATATACAATATGGACATTTTACGTCCTTTTTAAATGACAGGGAATAAATGAATGAATGGACAATACTTGTAACAATCAACAAATTACAATGGTAATGAATGGCGTGTCATAGTGTGTATTATTGTGTCGAAGAATTTGTTTTTGGGATTCGATTGTGGCGTTTCTTTTCTTTTCTTTTTGTGAGATTTGTCACGATCACCGGTTATGGAATCGTTAATGTGATAGGTGTGAAAATATTTTGACAGGGAAAATTCTTATATTTGTTATTTATTTAGAAAAATACATATATATACATTCACCAAGATATAATATGGATTTCCCATGAGCATTCCAAACTTCATAATTGAGGTAATTATGAAGAACATAATAACAAATAACATTTCAGGGGGTCTCGTTTTGAAAACTAAGCCCTTTTGTAACTACAACCCATTTCTTTCTTTTCTTCATGTCATTTATCACAACCAAAACTAAATGAAAATAATTAAAATGTTTTTTGTGTCATAGTACACATGATGCGTTTGGAACGCCTGCAGTCTACTGGTGGGAGTGCGAAGGACAGAAAATGTGTACATTTTTCTTACTTTTGTAACCAACTTTTCAAAAAGTAACGTCCATGAAACTGAAGGGTGCCATTACTGACTGATCTTGTATAATGCAAAATGTGTAAATACCTTCCTTTAAAAATAAGTAATGTTTTGATATGCACACTTACTAGTTTTCGATCGTGGTTCCCTGGGTCCATCCACAGTCACTTTGATGGCTTTCATGTAAGTGGCCACCTGGGGTGGTGTTGTTTGTACCGATATTGTCAACGTAAAACTTTTGCCTTAAAAAAATGATTGAAAAATAAAAATAAAATGTTCAGTGGCACAACCACCAATAAAATAATAGACGCATAAAATGCTTAATTAAGACACATTTAACGAAATATTAATAATAAAATTAATGCTGCACACTCGCACTAAATAAATATACCTTATTATCATATATACACATATGTTTTAATGTATGCTTACCCCTTCCTGATCTTCCAACAAATCTCAAATCATTAAACTTCGCGACTTGATTTTTCATTATGGATGTACCATTTCGCAGTTCTGCACAATAATTCTCATCGTTTCCAGCCCGGACTGTGACCATTGTTCCATCCATGACTTCACCAAGTGCAATCACCTATCATGTGAGTTTTTTCATGCATTAAAAATGCGAATATTTACTCGTATATGTTTGATTTATTTTATTAATATTTAATATTTTTTCACAAAATTATAGTTAAGTTAATCAAGTAATAACGCTCTTAAAATATTTATTAAACTAAATGTGTAAACGTAAAGTTTAGATTTGAAAGAGTCGAAAAACTAAAGTAAACGTGATGTCTAGTAGAATTTCCTACGTATTAATAAGGATTATATACCTTGAATGCAACAGGTAGCGTCTTATTGGATCTCCAATGATTTGGCAAAACGGAACAAAGAAAGTATGGGCTTCCCGTTCTAGTCAATTCTCCTGGATGTTCCGTCAACGCAATGGTGACGGCTTGTTCCGTCCACCAACACTCATTCTCCTGTGAATTCTGTTTGGAATTTTTCGGCGACATTTTTTTGCTTTTTAATACCATTAATATAACTATTCAGAATACGGTTGGTTGCTTAAATAATCACTTGTTAAAATGCACTTTCACGTTACAGCATTACACTATTGACATTAATCACTTCGTTTCATTTAAAATAAAATTAAAAGCTATACACAATTAACCCGTAACTTTTTCGCAAAATTTTATTAATCAGTCGGATCACAACAAAAATAAATGTAAGTGCATGCGAGAATGAACTTTCACTCAAATCATTTTTACAAAAAGTATCACAAATTCCCCCAATTTTTCACAAATCAATCCTTATGCTGCTGCTGCTGATGCTGTACAAGACCAGTCGTTAAACCATGTTTTACTTCCTTTTCTACATACATGCACACACGCGTGTACCTTTCTACAACTCACAATCACAGCCCATAAAAATCCTCGTAAAATGTACCCCTCGTGTATTATATTATTGTTGTTTACTAGAAAAATGTGTACTTTCTTATTATTTGTACACCATTCTCTTACTTTTCTAACACATTTTTCATAATTTTACGACCTTTTCACACATTTTACATGCCCTTAAATAGTAATAAAAAAACAATCGTTTTACATAAATATCCTTAGAATAAGATTACCGAGAAAAGGACTTCACCACTTAAAGTAATAACATTTGAACAAGTGTAAGTCAATAATGATCACCCACAACTAATGAATTGCTAATTGGATTAAATTGCTAAAACAAACTTTGAATATGTGAGTATATACTCTACTTTAGCTTTGCTCATTCAATTTCACCAATAATGTGTGTTCCACCACTACCGTCATTTTATCACACCACAACCACCATGTTGATATAATAGGTTTACAACGACTACTGTTCTAGAATTATTAACTATGTCCACCACCACCGCCTTCACCACACACACTTGTCTTCATTGATACCACCACTGCGTGAGAATGGAGTGATGTCTTTATGTTAACTCATTCAGTCGGTGACTGAGTTGATTACAGAATGTTTGTGCTGATGATGAATTAAAAGTCAAAAGAACAAAAATCATATAAGTCTTTTAGCCAAACATATAAATTGTACTCATGTTATTTTTTTTAAACTGATCCACACGGTTTATTATAATACTGCAGAACTTGCCAGCAAGCAAATGGCATGAAAATGAACAATGATTTTCATCACCACACATCATCGTCGTCATCATCATCATCATTTTCTTCCATAAAAACAGTACATTATTGCTATAATGCCATATTATTATATGTGTATAACACACTCTCTGGCAGACTTGTTCACTTCACCAACAAAGTCAAGTCGCAGTGTATTTTCATATCGTAAAATCGTAGTTTTACAACAAAACGCTATACATTGTATAACATCACAAAGCATTTTGGGGATTTCATGGGGAAAGGCGAGAGAGGATAAAAAAATATATTATTAGCTTTGAGACAAGGCTAAGCTAAAACATTACATTACAACAGCTTTTTGTATTCATCATCATCTCACAACATAGTATGTATATATAAAACCTCAAATGAATATATTATTATTATGATATATAATAGCAGAACACAATACATGTTGTATTTTATATATAATATGATCGCATATATTTATTCCTCAAGTGGCTCTGCTTCTTCCATTCCTTTGCTCTTCTGTTTTCTGCCTAATATCTGTAATCATCGTTGTCGTAATAACTGGTGTATTTACTACTATCAAACTCACAAAAAGTGAGCTCACTTATGTATAATCCTAATCCAATCCTTGAATTTATCCAACTATCCAAGTGAGAATGCAATATAGCGTACCACATACAGATTTTGTAGAGACATATATTTACTATGTAGTTTCGTGGTAAGTTTCGTGGTAAAGCTGAGTTGTATTCATCCTGCATTGTGTGTTTGCAAGTGCCATATACACACACCAACCAAATTCATATTACTACCTGCATGATGATGATATAATACATAAGGTTTATACAGAGGGAAAGGTAATTCTTCTCTCTGGTAGAAATGAGATTTTTTTTCCCCCTGAAAGGAAAAAAAATTGTAACAAGCTTGTAGCTTGTATTATTAGAGCAGTTTACATGATGATGGGAAGTGAGCAGCAGTGAGGAGAGCACAGCACACACTGTAATCATAATCATCACAGGGTGGCCGACCGAACAACTCATTCTGTGTCTCTCACTCTCTTTTTTTTAAGAAGAAAGAGAATGAGTGTAACAGACATCCCCAAAATTCAGTATGTCTGCTTGTCTTCATGTTATTATGATTTGGTATTTTGTGTGTATGTGTGTGTCGATGTCGATCTCCTCCTGGACACTTTCTGGTAATCAACCATGTATTTTTTTTTGGATTAAATTAGATGAAGCTCGAAGGCTTGATAGACGAGTGTATCAGATGAAATCAAGTTTTACTGGAAAAAAAATATGTTGGAGTTGCCTATAATGTGACTACTCCACATTGTATTCATGCGTTATTATGTCAAAATTTATATGCTTCTGGACAATAAAAAAATACAAAGGTTGTTTGTGTTGGAATTGGAGAGGGAATCATTTTATTTTGATGAAGAAAAGATGATGATGTTTTATGATGTAATTTCAGTTATTACAACACAAACACATCATATCAAATAATCCAAGTAAAATTACAGGTCGTCTTTTCTTTGGTGGACACGAAAGTATTTAGCAGCTCGCTGGAGAAATGGTATGGAGGCAGCTGGTATAGTGTACTGCTGTTGTAAAGAATGGGTATGAGCATATACGGATGAATTAAAGCAAAATGGGAAGGAACCGTGGTGCCCTAATAATGACATAATCTGCCTACAAGCACAAACATAAGGAAAGTGAAAAAAAAATTGTAAAAATAGTGAAAAAAATCATCTCAATCATAATCATGATAATGTGAGAGGGTTGTCGTTGTCAGAAGTAGTCAGTAATATTAGTATTTTAGGTAAAGAAGATGAAGTGCATTTGCATTTCTTTTCTTTTACAAATATTGAGCCTCCCTTGCACAAAATATAATCTCTAGTTTGATACGCTCCATATTATATCTAAATATTATTTTACATTTGTTTTATTTTACTTTCCTTGTACAAATATTCTGGAATTTTTTTGTAACGAATAAGGTATAAATACAAAACATAAATTATGTAGATGTACAGATTCAGTTGAGTGAGTGAAGGTTCTCACAACAGATATTATTATGCAACTGCAAGCATTTTGATATATAGTATTGTACATTGTGGGTGATTTGGCTACATGTGTTCTCTGGCCTGCCTTTACTCATTTTAGACTACTATGCTGCTGCTGCTGATTACGGAGATGATTTACCTGCGTGTCGGACATGAAAGAAAATATTATTTTTTTCCTCCGGGACGATTGTACATACATTTTTTTTACAATATTTTAATGAGATGAGTATGATGTTGTTTTTATGTTGTACTTTCAACTTTTTGCCTAAATGCACAATATTTTTTTTGGATTTTATAATGACGATAAAAATGCTACAATGATGAGAAGAGATGTGTAACAACTACCAACCGGCAGCTCCTGCCAAAACGGATTAAGTAAGTATATTAACACTGATGGCGGATGAGAATGAAATATAAGTGTGTGTTTGTGTTGTTTGCTTTTCTCTTCTTCTTTTTTAAATACAAGGGATGTTAAACCAGGTTATATTTTTCTGCTTGTCTGTCTGTATGATCAGTTGTACGAGATATGTGAATGGAAATGGAAAAGCCCTACCTTTTAATAGTGCTCTGTTTCGATAATAATAATAATAATAATAATAAATGAATTATGTAGTGCACTTGTTTCTGAAATCTGTTTGTGTATAGTATTACCTGTTCGCTGAACTGGTGGTCGTGGTGTTGCCAAAAAAATGAACCTTTTGAATTTGAAACATTAGTTTTTAAAGAGCTCATTATATAGGCATTTTATATACTGGTATTTAAAAAGAATGGGACTTTTCTTTGAAACTAAGGTTTCAAGCAGAATTTGTTGTATTGTATTATTGAATTTGAGTAGTGTGAATTTAAATCCTATTTAAATACATTGTACTTGGCATTATCATTTTTACTGAAAATAATGTTAATTTTAATTTAAAAAAGTACTTACATTCATGATTTTATTGTTTTAACGTACACACACTTTTAATGTAAATACTAACGCAATTTATTCCCAAAAATCAACTTTAGAGTCAATCTCAAATTAAAATCTTTACCATATTTCGCGTGAAAAACAAAAGAAAAAATAATAATATACAATCATAATCTTCTCTTCATCTTCAAGATCAGCTCTAGATTAAATCCAATATCCAATGGATTATTACGAGCATCACAGATTTGCGAGTAGTAAGATCGCAGCCTTTCTCCTATGTATATGTATGTATGTATGTATGTATGCATGTATATATATATATATGTATCCTCTGTTCCTTCTCCTATGTGATATTGCCGGGCCCTGACCTACCAACTCAGATAATAATTTCTGAAGCGTCAAAATCACTCAAAAATTAATATTTCAGAATAAGAGTAAAAAATATTTCTGCACCTTTCAAATCACACA
>JAHZNC010001577.1:0-15115 GCA_027744095.1 Zhuqinia jingwanae
AACTTGCAAAAACGAAAAAAAACATCCAATTTTTCGGGTTTAAAAAAATTCTTTCACAAAAAAAAGAACAGTTCGTTTTAAAAAGTCAGCATGGAACGTTGAACGTGTGGATCAAATAATATATACTTTTTTTCCCGATTAATGTGTAGGTACACATGCAAGGGAAAAAGCCAACAACAATGCATGCTATTTGTTCATATTATTATTGTCTCTGGGCGTACTTAAAATCTCTGAATTGCTATGACAGTAGTAGTTGTAGTAGTAGTATAATAAAATAATAATATAAAAAAAATATATGAGTAGTAGTGAACACAACATACATCAAATTATATACATGCATTATTATTTTGGTAGGCATATATAATTTATTATATTTTTTTTTTATCTGGTTGTTGTACACAACATAATATCATTATTATTATATATATTTTTTTATATGCCCAGTTATAGCAAACATTTTCGGGTGCAGTAACTTGAATTTTTGTGGTACTTTTCTCCTGAATGAATGGTAGGATTTTTAGCATAAAAACATGAAAAATTTTGTGGAATGCCCTGCCATATCGTCAATCGTAATAATAACCAACAAAACAGACAGTAAAAAGAAGGCGAAGGGGAATACAACATCTTTTTTATCCTTTTTACGTAGCAGTTATGTGTGTGTGTGTACAAAGTGTACACACACAGCATTTTTCATCTGACGCAGCAGGGATTCATCTCAACAGTAAAAAACAGAACAATATTATATGGGTGCTCCTTTGAACTTGCGAATGTTTAAATATAATTCTTTTTTCTTCAAGACAGCTCTCTCTCTCTCATCTGCCCTCTGAAACACCAACCACCACCACCACCACCAACATCAAACGCCACTTTTTTTGAGTCAATCACACAGGAAGTCTATAGGTTCCCATTTTGTTGCTTGTTTTATAAAAAAAAAATATATAAAAATATGCCATAATACAGACAGACAGACACATTGGATGAGAGCGAAGGAGAAGATTAAAGGAAAATAAAATATCGTTTTTGAGATGATTCCACTTGATATATTTCTTTGAGAGACGATGTGGATGATGATGCTTTCCACCTTTTTCTTCTTCTGAGGATGGCTATAAAAATGATGAAATAAATTCAATACGCGTCGCAGTTTTTGAAGAAAATAACTCTTCTTTTTTTTCCTGCATTTATTTTTTGGTTTATGTGTGTGTATCTTACCCGATTTATCAAAAAGAAATACCCATGTGCTCAAAACTTATTCCATTTTAGTATTTTATACAAAAAAAAATATTACTGCCTTATTTATTCGATGTGTGAATCGATGGGAGTTTTGTCTTATTTTTCCACACATACATAAATAATATATCATGTAGGTAGATACATCATCGCCAACTACAACCAACTACTGTGTCAGTTAATTTTGTTTGGTGAGTGTGTGTATTTTGCACCCTGGTGAGCTAGTTTACATTACTTTTCAACTTCATCATCATCCCTTTGCAAAAAAATGTACATGGGTATAAAAAAATATTTGTCTGAAGGAAACTTTTTGATGCTTGCACAAAAAAAGCCGACAAAAAACACACACAAGAAAACTGGGCGAGTAAAGCCAGTAATAAATTTGCACTAGACAAACACGTCATGATGGTTTTGGGAAAATGGGAATTTAGAGTTAAATCCTCAATTTAAAAAGTGCACAAGCATCAATGAAAGCATTCCAAAATGAAAAAGTGAGCCCATTTGGTGGGTGGGTATAATATTTTGCATGGCATCTTCCCACATAACTATAATATACATTATTCATACCATGTTCAATAAGACCAATTTATATGTGTTTTAATGAAACTAAATGCTTGTAATTATTTCTTTTACAAAATAGTATGACATTTTTGCATTTTAAATGTTGAAACTTTGATAGCTGCATTTTTAACCTTTTACCGTACTCGTTAGTGCAACGGAATTGAACCTACAGAATTGTAATTCAACTGATTATGGAAGTATTACTGGGCGGCGTGGAAGTTGCAAAATATAGTTTCTATTTAGCGCTAACTCTGTGGAACTTTTACTTGTTAAAAAAAAATCTGCTCAAAGTTTGGAATGTAGAATTTTATACAATGTAAATATAATCGTTATATATGTAGTTGAGTTTATTTTGTCGAGCCATATAGATAAGAACCATAGAAAAAGAAAAAAAATACATAAAAGTCCCAACAATGAAAGAGCATCAACAGCATTGCAATAGCACATCCCTCCAAAATACTGAAGATATGATAGTTGCTACTAACATTACTACACTTATATAATTATAATCATTCACCACCATCATTTCACCCCCTCACTTTTGCTCATTATTACACAACATTGCGTCAAAAAAAGTAGAAAAAATATATATTATAAGCGTAATATCATCATAATACCTATACATATAATATGTATACATAAGTGCAAGCGCTAAATACATATTATATTTTTTTTGCTTCTGTTGCTAAAAAAATATTATTATCTTTAAAAAGGCTCTCCACTAATAAAAAACAGTAGGCTGCTTTGGAATATTATGAAAGTACGTTAGTACTTATAATACTATAATATCCAGGGACACTTCTACACACTCCTTTTCTCTCTCCCAGGATCGGATTGCTCTCTGCATGCCCGCCATTTTTTTGGGGGGCTTTTTGGTGTGCGCCAAGGGTCCAAGATATTACTTTTTAGATGCGCTACTTGCATTGTAGTAGTAGTAATAATAGAAGCGCGCAACGATGTATAATGTGTGTGCTTATAATATACTACACATATATATACATATATACTAGTAGTGAGATATTATTATTATCACTATTATTATTATTATTATTACAGTAGTTTTTATATGCACACGACATAATGATGTTTTTGCAGAGAGAGAGAGGAGACGAGTAGCGAGCGAGTTGAGTGTGCTATTTCAAGCACTCGTCATAATCATAAAGACTATTCAAAATTATAAGGGAAAACCTAATTTACTCAAGTTATTTACCACTGATGGCAGCCCATTTATGAATATTATAGAAGCTGAAAAACACCCTCTCTCATTCATACACACACACACATTCATATTATTATTATTATAATAATAATATGTACATATACGATGCTGCTGCTGCATATTACCCTGTCTGTCTAGTAGCTTTGGTGCATGTTTTTAGTAGAGGAGGAAAGTACTATAAAAAAACTGGAATCTTTTGGAGGAGCAGTAAGAAGAAATATCATTATGAAAGTGTTGTTGTTCTCTCGGCACATGGGCACATATTATAATATTATATATAGTAAGTGGTGGTGGTAGAGAGGAGCGCATATACACTTGCGTCGTACTAACGGCGACAACTACTGCCATTTTTCCAGGCCTACTGCCACTCTGTGAAAACGATGAATATTACTGCTACTAGTGCTATGTAAGCAATACAATGCTTTTTCTTGCTGCTTTTTTTGTTACACACCAGCATATTATTATACATACATTTCACCATCATCTAACTACTGTATATTATATGCCATTGCCATCAGCTCGGCACCATTCATTTCCTTGTGATTCTAAATTCTTCCAGAGAACCATCGAAAAAAAAACATTTCCCTGTGAACATGTAGACAGAAAGAGAGAGAAGAGAAGTGAGAGAGAGAGAGAGAGGAAAATGGTAGTAGTAAGACGTGTAGAATTATATGATGAGTATGATATGATGATGGTTTTCACTAGCTACAATGATGGTGGTGCAAGTGTAATAATGGTAGCAAATGCTGAGCGCGTTTTCCATGCTATTTTACGGTGATGCAAAAGCATCATCAAAATTGCCATATAAAAAACATCCTATGCTACACTGAAAGCATCCTGAAGTACTTATAAACGAAATGGGAGAGAAGTAGCACTACTACAAACTATACACACACACAACTACTATCGTCGTAGAGAGAGAGAGAGAGAGAAAAGGGGCCATTTACTTTCTGGGGCATTACTCCAGCTTCAGAATTACTATTATTATTTTTAGTGTTCTCTAGCACCACCACTCCAGCACACTATATATTCCTCCGGATAGGTACATTTATGTAACATAATAATAATAATAACGCAGTTACTACTACTACACCACCATCATCATCAGTATAGCCAGAGAGAGAGAGAGAGAAAGGAGTGTGTAGGTAAAATATAAGAAGAGAGAGAGAGAAGAAAAAAAAGCAAGTGTAAAAAGCTCCGTTTTCGTTCCTTTTTTGGCTGTTATATATATATACTTTTGCCATGGTGAATGGAATGACGACGAGTGTTATTATACGTAGTACAAGTAGTACATAAGTACCATTATTGTGTATTAGTAATAGAATGGCTGGTGATTGTGCTACTGTTACGGCTATGGCTCTCTGCTCGTCGTTGATGGCTATGGTGCTACTACTATGGATGGTGGTGGTAGTAGTGGCGCTCTTCTCTCTTCTCGCTTTCTCAACAACACACAGATGAAAATGGAAAGTGCGGCAGTAACAGTGTATAACGGAGTTGTATATGGCGTCATAGGGAATATTACAACGAGAGAGAAAAGCACTGTAATAATAATAATAATAATATGGAAAATGTAGCAAAGTAGAAAATAGAAGAAGCTGAAGTAGCAGCAGCAGCAGAGCAGAGTAGCAGCCGAGGATAGAGAGAGAGGCATCATCATCATGTTTGTTCTTTTAGGATGGTGATGATGGTCTACTATATTATGTATATATGGAGCAGTTATAAGCAGCAAAAGAAACTAAAACTGAGCTGGCAGCCAACAACACAAAAATCTATATATATATATAAGAAAAAAAGTATGTGTAGGTATCTAGCTAAATGTATAGGAACGTAGCAGTAACGTATTATTATTATTATTATTATTATTATTGGAGTGAGAGAGAGATATCAGTAGTAGTTTGTCGTGGAAGAAAGTAGAAAACTCTCACTTATTATGAGTATTATAGGGTGTGTCATGCTTTCAGAATGGGGAATTTATCCCCACATTTAACTTTATATCTTTTCCTTTTACAATGGTTTTGTCGATGAATGAATGGAGGAAATGAACGTGTTTTCAAAGCAGTATAAATATTTTTTATATTATGTCCATGTCAAAAGGGAAGAGAGAGAAGAGAGAAAGTTGTGTGTGGTGGTGGTGGTGTGGAATCAACATTGTGGATGCGAAAGGCTCTCCACCTCCAGCAGCAGCCAATATTATCGCTGGCAACGGTGTAATATATATTCTGTAATGGCACGAATGTATGAAAGAAAAAAAGTAATGGATGCTATTGACGAGCACACACACACACACAGCACAGAACCTCCTTTTCTCCTTCTCTTTCAACTCTCTCTACATCCTCGTCGTGTGTAATGACTTTGGTCATAATCGTTTATATTATGAGCGTTCGAAAAGTTTGACAAAATTAAAGTTTTTTTCCTTTCGGGAACTAATTTTTTTAGATGAGTTTGAAAAAAAGCTATTGCAATATATTTTGGATTTTTTTCAGGGGGGATAAAATATGATGTGATTAATGTTGAAAATAAATGCCCTTTGGAGTGATGATGCAACGAAAAAAAATGTATAAATATGTGTGTATGCTTTAAAAAAATGTTTTTATGTATTTTTTTTTAGAAAAAAAAGGATAAAAAATGGGATATTTATTTTGTGATGGTAGAAGGAGTAGATGCAGTAGATGCAGAAGCGGAACTAACTGGATTCCCTAGTGAATTCAGCTTGCTAACGTTTGGGGGGACTATGTTTAAAAAATTATATATTTTGATTTTTTTTAAAGGTAGTAGATAATCTTTAGTTATCTTTAGTAAGGCGATTTTTTACGTATATTTTGGCGGTAAGTTTTTTATGTATATTTTACATTTAAAAAATTGATGTTGGGGGATTGGGATTGATTGTGAGAATCTTTGGTTTGGATTATGAAAGTTTTGTTTATAATTTCTAGTGGGCCTTTTCTATAAAATATTTATCACTTTTCTTGAATCATTTTTTCATTTATGTTGTCTAAAATAAAAATTGTTTGTAGAAAATAATCTAACTATAAAAATGCTTCTGTTCTCGTTTTATAGTTTGTCGTTGAACGATGAAGAGTCGTGGTGTTTGAAATCTGGAAACAAAGAGAATAAACAATAGCAATACGGGTAAGGCAATATATATTCAGCGTACAACATATAAGGATGTATTTTACCGATGCCATGCTAAATTGTAGAATTATTTCAGAATATGTAATGTGAACATTGATAAACCAATATATTTTTTGTTTCAGGTACAAAATATGCGAAAGCCGCAAGAAGAACGTAAAGTAGAATGAATGTAAATAGCTGAATTTTAAACAATTGGAACACAAAAAGTACTCATAACACCCAAGGACCAAATACAACGTATCTTTTTTCTAATTTGTTAATCTACATTGAATTTAATGAATAAAGAATACAAATAGTACTGTAATTTATACAGAATTGTATCACAATGCCCCATAGCGGATAGGTACAAATTCAACGCTCTTTTAAAGTTATTATATTTTGATGATTTCCGATCCGCTGCATAGATTGTGAATTTGTCTACGTTGTGATGTATAACAAAAAAAATAGTACACAACAATTCATTCTTTGCTTGTAAAATATAGGCACTATAATAATAATAGAGTAAACAGTAGGTTTAGTGGTAAAAAGACTGCTGCTGCTGCACACCTGAAGAAATTTGGTATTGACCTATTAAGTTGGCTGTAAAAAAGCTACATCTCTGCTGCTGTTGTATAAAATGTTTTATAAATATATCTAGCTTGCTACTCTTNGCTGCTGCTGCTGCTACACACCTGAAGAAATTTGGTATTGACCTATTAAGTTGGCTGTAAAAAAGCTACATCTCTGCTGCTGTTGTATAAAATGTTTTATAAATATATCTAGCTTGCTACTCTTGTCTGTGTGTGTGTGTACCAGCAATATACTATAATTTTACGATCAACTGATATGCGATTAATTACTGCTAATGATAATTTGTGGCATAATTCCTATGTAGGTATATTGTATGCTACCCCCTCACTATGTTCATGGGATAATCCTTAATGTTCAATTTATTTATCTGCTAATACATAATTATGTACGAACATGGTAAATTTTTATCAATAATTGAGATTAGTTATTATTATCATTATGTAATGGAATAAAAATAAGGATATATGAATTTATATTGTCCGCTGTCTGCGCGACGGATACAATTTTTCGCGGGTCTACAAAATTCGATTGTGAGCAAAGGTTGAATGTCTCCTGATATCTAATACTCCAATACACACGGATTAATTTTAGTACTGCACATTGTACTTTTATGCAATATTGATATTTTTGTAATTAATTATTGTTTATTTTGTTCTTGTTCCGCTGCTTTGATAAATTTCCTCATTGAGATTGCTTATGGACTATTGTACACGTAATAACAGTAATAAATGCGACTATTATAGTTTATAAATGTAATATTGATGAAATAAAGAATGCTATTGATATTATGATTATTATTATTATGATAATTATCCGATTAACCGATTCGCAATTAAATTTATGTTGTGGTATCACGAAAAATATAAACTTAATATAATATGTATTCATAATAACATGGATGCATGCACAATACTATACTTGTATTTATTATATAACATGTACATTATACACACGTTATTGTGCTATCCTGACTATAAACATTCACATGATGAAAAATATAATTAATGTGACACATTTGAAGGATAGAAAGTGTTTATAAAAATTAATTTACTTGAAAAAAAGAAGAAGATATTATTATTGTTATTATCATTATCATGTGATTTGTGAAAAGATGTACACATGCTTGAGTTATGATTTACGAATGAAATAGGTATACTTCTTCAATTTGTTGTTTTATGACAGTAGAAATTTCTAAATACATAGTTTATTATTTATTCTATGCATTTAAACAGCCCTATACATCAAAATTGCTGTTATTTAGGTATATCATATTTCCTGTACTTCTTTGTTTTCTTGTAATGCACATACACATACTTTATTACTAATATTGCAATAAACGACAAACGTTTTTGGTTAAAAACAGGTGATAAATTTTTATGTCTAGTGTAATAATAATTACATATATTCAGAAGATGGGAAATATAGCAAGATATTTTATGGGAATTTTATATAAAAAAGAAGAAGAAGAGGTACAATGCTTATATTACTATGTGCTTGATAAAGAACCATCCTCATCTTCATTATATATTTGTACAGGTGCAAGTTTTTTTTAAAGGAAGTGGAGTGTAATTTGTTGCTTGAAATTTTATTATTATGTATTTGTATCAATTTACCATTTTGTACCGTTTCATAATTTTTCTTCTTATTATTCTTCTTCTTCTTTTTCTCTTCTTCACACAACACTAGGTATAAGCTTTGTGCAAAACACAAGTTCGAAATAACATTAACAAGTCATTAAAGCCATTACTTGAATTACCCATTTACATCACTTGATTCTGTTCTTTTTTTGGTTTAATTTTTTTTGTGCGCTTTTGCTCTCACACAAAAATGGAGAAAAAACAAAACAGACATTGAAAAATAAATTCATTCATATTTATACTACACAAGAAAAAGTAGCTATATTATGCAGCAGTACAATTTTTACATGTCTTTATAATCTATTGTAAATCAGGACATAAAAATGCACTCAAAAATGAACTTTTTGAATGTTGCCAAAGAAGTCAAATATCGCTCTGTGCTATTTTTCATGCAAATTATTTATGATCATCCTCTCTAGTTTTTTTATGAAAACCAAAAAAAATATGACATGTGTGTATCAGAAATGAGTTCACGCAGGTTTTTCAAAACATTTTTTAATAATAATACCCTATAAATATATATTTAAAAAATGTATCTATGTATGTATATATTTTCAAGTTTCCTGTAAAAGTAGTATACATAGTAGTTTGACTAAAAGAAACTGGTATGCCAGCCGCTTTCCGATTATACATTTTTGTGTTTACCTCAAATCGCTTAATCACACACGGCACGACACGAATAAACCCTATAACAAGTACGTAAAGAAACTATGAGAGCTGCTTTCGTTGAAAAAAAATGGCATGCTCCGACGAGAATCATTCTTTGCTTCCGATTCGTCATCAATACACTAGAGTCGGGATCCATTCTCCGAATTTCACGCATGTTACACTCACGCACGTCCAAAAATATGCGTGTGCATAATAATAACGTACATATTTTCGACGTTCATTTCTCAAGTATGATTTTATCTTCTTTTTAAAAACAAAATTCATACCCGCATGTGCTCATAATGCGCATGATAATGATGCTGCTGCTGCTGCTGATGATGCAATGACCAAAAAATGTTTTTGTAGGCACTTGTGCATAATTTTTTTGCTACAAAAATATAACTAGAATTAACTGGCCCATGGATTTATTGAGACTTGAAATATTACTTGAAGTGAGGCAGGCGCTATATATTGCAGCTTTGTTTAGAACAGTTTTCTATGGTCACCTCAGGCTAAAAAAATATATAATATTCAAAAGTTACCTAAAAATTTTATATAGGTTTTTTATTTATTTATGTATATACCCATCTTGCACAGAAAAAAATGAGCGCCTATATGCATTAAAGACACACGCATCCTTGACTTGCTAACCGATAGCCAAAATTCATATATATTTACATATATTCATGATGATGACAGAAATTGCGTTATTTTTTCCTAGCCTCAGGTCTCTTATTTTCATTCACCACTTTTTTTATATATATATATATACTTGTTACCATTATGTAAAGTAAGCATACTTATTGTTTTTATTTCGTAGTAGTGGCTTTATAGTATAAATGTTATTGATGATGTGTGCACCTATATATTATGTATATCAGCAGCAGCATTAGCAGACCTGTTTTTGATTTACTTTTTCACAAGCAATAATATAGAATTGATGATGTGATATGCAACAGATGATGATACAGTATTTATCAATTGTACATAATTGCATGTTGGGCAAAATAATCTGTGCAAAGAGAAAGAAGAAGATGCAAATGACTATAAATTTTTTTTCTTTATCTTGTTTCATCTGCGATAAATGTTGATAATAATATGCCGTATCATCACCACCACCACCACCACTGCCTCCACCACCAGAAGGTAATCATAATCATCGTCATCATCATTTCTTCTAAACTATCGACTTTTAAAAGCGTTCATTTCGCCTTTTCAAGTGAGTACCAATAATTTTTGACAGTTGCAAAGTCAATTTGTGCATGTGTGTGTGTTTGTGTGTAGTCGTTCGGATATCTATGAAAATAATAGTAATCATCATCATCATCATAATACTTTTTTTTACCTACAACACAGCCAATAGCCATGTGTGTTGTGTGTGTTGTATATTTATATATTTGTATGTACATCCTTTTTGCAGTTTTATATATATATAAAATTATGCATTTACGAGTTAAAAGGTTACAAGTATTCAAAAAATCAATATTATTTATATGAGTGAGCATATATGCACATTAATCACATTTTTGTAGACAATGAGGAAAGGATTGATTTTATTTTTAATGAATCATAATTATGTTGCTACAATGGTGGTCCATCAAACAAAAACAAAATATAATACAAATTTTTTTTAACAGATAACTTTTTAGCAGGTTAACTGTGTAGTATGAAAAAATACACTCAGGTACGTACGCTTTAAAATAAAAAGTAACACAGAGGTAATATATATATCATTTTAGAATCTCGAAATAATATCTGTGTACATCACCATTAAGATAGATAAACAGACATGTTTTTGATCGGATTATTATAATGCTACAATTCTGATTCCTTTTTTTAACATCTTGTCTTATTCAAGATGAAAAATTAAGATGAAGCCGTAATAGAAGTGATAGTAGTACAGGAGATGATGAGTGTAATACAAGTGCAAAAAAAGTAAATAATCTGATGCTGCTGATGACCAATAAAGAATTTTTTAATGTGAATGTTTATTCTGTTGTTAATGAATGTAATTAAAAAATAATAATAGTATGGTTTTTATGCATATTATGTATGTATACGCACTACTTGACTTGATGTATCATGTCTGAATGAGTATACGCTGCGCACTGATTGTGAAATTATTTTTTTATAAACTTTTTTTACATACATTTTTAAAGTGAACCATGAAACAATAATTAACTTGCTCCCGCTAAATGGGGGATGATGAGTAAATGAGCTACCTACATGGCCACCCCTTTAGTATTTAGACACAATAATTTTTATCGTCTATAAAAATTGTGACTTGTCTACTTCTGTCTGTCTGCATAGTTGTTACATTTATTTTTTATATGCGGATGTTTGAAAGTACTACAAATGATTTTCTACTTTTTTGTTTTCTATTGACAATAATAATATACAAAAGGATTAGAAAAAAGGGCTCTCACCTGTAAAGCAAAAAATATTATCCTTTTTGAACTCCCTTGAGTAAATGGTGAAACGTCATTCCAACAAACAAATCGTCTCTCTCGTCAACTTGCCAATCCAGAGCACTTTGTATTTTTCCTCGAGGATCTTTTATTTTCAATAACACACACAATAACAATGGGATAATGTTAATTAGTATGTTTTTTTGACATTTCAGCTTTCAGCACTTCTGCATTATATTATACCGTATGAAAACATTTAAAACTTTAATATACGGAAATAATAATAAACGACAGATTTTAAATTAAGATATGATTAAAGTTACTCAAGCTTCTACAAAATAAAATTATTTTGAAAAATGAAAAAGTAGCACAAATGAAAAATTTAATAAAATTAAAAACAGAAATTAAAAATAAAAGAATATTTTATATTTTATTACATTGACTTTGGTTAGCACACTACAAAAAAAAGTCACATGCTAGAAGTGTAGCAGCAGTAGTGGTGTGCATGTGTATATATTTTCAATCCAGATAGAAAAATGAAGTTTTTTTAGTATTTTCCACGATCCGATATTGATTTGATAATAATAGCAAGCTTTCACCACAAATGATGATGATTTATGTTTACACTAAATACATAAGTAAAAATAGGCTTTAGATATATAACAAATAAAAAAAATTATAAAAAAGCTCTGCTATTTATTGTTACGTGTATATGTATATATGTGTAAGTATACTTGTTGGCGAAATACGGAGCACGGTCATGCTACAAAACAAGAGAGGAATTACTCAACAACAGCACACACGTACGCACATGGCTTGTGTTTTTGAACAACAACGCACGTCCGGACAAACGGAAACAAAGATGATGAAGTAACAACAAAAACAACAAGAGAATATAAAAACTGATCCATGTAATTTATAATAATAACAAAGCGCACACACACACACAAAACAAATAACAAACAAAATTAATTCACACTCACAAAACAAAAAACAATTATAATTTTTTTCGTTTAAACTTAAAATATATTTGACAACAAGACACGTTTGCTTATTTTATTATTATTGTCATTGTCAACAATGAAACAAACAAAATTAATTCACACTCACAAAACAAAAAACAATTATAATTTTTTTCGTTTAAACTTAAAATATATTTGACAACAAGACACGTTTGCTTATTTTATTATTATTGATATTGTCAACAACGATGGTAAATCTTTTATATCCATGCCAGGAAAAAACAAAACATTAAAAACCGAAAAAAACCGAATTCTACTAAACTAGATAATTAAAAAAAGTATTTTTTTATCCACTCAACAAAACAAACTGAAACAAATACATTATTGTTGTATATTATCCACTGGTTATTGTAAAACAATGATCCTTGACATTGACACCACCACCGTCAAGTCAAATAAAAAAATATATATACGGACGGACACACACTCACAAATGCACACAATACATTATTGTTGTATATTATCCACTGGTTATTGTAAAACAATGATCCTTGACATTGACACCACCACCGTCAAGTCAAATAAAAAAAATATATACGGACGGACACACACTCACAAATGCACACACACACCAAAACAAATTGACAAGCAATATAAATACCACTAAAACACGCGCCTTTTAACAATACTGTTGTTGTGAGTGTGTAAATCCCAAAAATACTACTAGAATTGCCATAAAATCATAAAATTTTATGATTTTCTTGTCAAGACACACACCAGAAATACTGACGGTGAAGATGATGAAGAAGAACAATATGATGATGATAATGTGAAGTGATGATGATTATTATTTTTCCAGCGAGGAAACCAAAAAGGTAGCAACTTAAAAAATAAAAATTAAGGTTGATAGATGGATAATTTTTTTAATAACAACTCATACACAAAAAAACCAAGCAGATTTTTGCAACAACTTGAAATGCATGAGAGCAACAGCAACAAACAGAAATAAAAATATTATGCTTGTCAATAATCAGTACAAAAATTCCAAAATAATAATACGACAACAATAATATAAAAAACGGTTTTAACAACAATACGAAGGATAGAAGAGTTATGCAATATGCAATGATACAATAATAATAATATTATGTATAGCTATTTTTACACACGATGCTGTGTGTGTACTTATTGTGTAGCATATTATTATTATTATTATATAGGTATACAATAAAAATGTAGTGTGTATTTGTGTATAAATAAAAAAAGGAAAGGTTTATCAATAAGACCCTAACCTTGTGCTATTATTATTATTGTTGTGTGTTGTAGTAAACGAGAGAGAAAATGCCTTTTTTTATAAAAGAAAAGGGACAAACGTGAACTTGCTTTTGGGCTTGTTTGCTGTTGTAATGATCCCAACCGACTGACTGACCGGGCTCAAAGGGGAACTCTCTTGTGTTCACCAGTCATATAAAAAAATATATATTTCAATGCATCTCTTCGTGTGTACAAAAAGCGCAATATTACACAAGCACACACACAGAGTCACTCACTTCATTCTATATATTGGCATGCACAATCCGCTCTCAACTCAACTCACGTCACGTCCTCTCTTCTCTTTTGCTTATATTTTGCTTTGCTTTTTTAGTTAGTCAAGTTGCCCTGAGAGTTGTTGCTCTGTCTGTCTGTAAAGTTTCTGTAGTCTCTCGTTTCTTCTTCTTCTTTTGCTTTGCTTTGCTGCGCTGCTTATTGTTGTACAATTTTGGTCTCCCCCTTTTTTTAGTATCTGTAGCTTTCTTTCATTTCATTCCATTCCTCTTCTTCTTCTTCAGATATGATGATGGTTGGTTTGTTGGTGTATTTACGAATGCTTTTGTTTGCCACCACCACCACCACTCGACTCACACACAATCCAATACACAAAAACTTTACCAAGAAAAACGAATAAGAAGACGACTCTTTTTTCTGATGACGACGACGTTGGTGATGTGGATGATGCGTCTTCAAAAAAGGATTTTGTATTATAAAACGCTGACGAGTATGCGATGCAATGACTATGTGTGTTCCATGCTATTTGATGATGGTTGTGTGACGGTGTTGTCGTTTTGCCGCTGTGTGTGTGTTGTTGTTATGTATTATTATGCAGCTATATATTGCGTTCGATGATCGGGATATGCGTAATAATATTGCCACTTTAACATGTAATTCTTTATATTATTATTATTTTCCTGCCAAAGCAGCAAAATGAACAAAAAAAAACCCTCCTTATTCTTCTTCTGCTTCATTCTCTCCTTTTTTTATTTCTATAAAAAATATAAAATCCAATGCAACAAAGTTAAAGAGAAGTGAGTGAGATTTCGATTATGTGTGAGTGCAATATAAAAAAAACAAGCAATAAAGAATGCACACAAGTGTGTAAGTGTCTCTGTGTGTTTCTGTAGCAAAATGAAGAAGCATAATATATTATTATTGTGTATTGTTGTAGTTGCATGAGATATTACCGTGTATATCCCATCATCATCATCGTTAGCTCTGTTTTAGCTATTATTATTATTGTCGACCCTGTCTTCTTCTTCCTTCATGCATGTAAGATGGGAATAACAAATGCACGCATTGTACAAAATACAGTACGGTAAGGAAGGAAAGGAAAATTACGTGTTATAAAAAGAGCTACAAGGGATTTATTTGCAGTGCGCGCAAACTAAATGAAAGGTATTGTAATAATGTGTAATGTATTGTATAAGAGGCTATTTT
>JAHZNC010001578.1:0-23275 GCA_027744095.1 Zhuqinia jingwanae
ATATACTCATACTATCTCCTTCAGATGTTTACCTTCGACTTGAAATTCAATTTACGTTTACATACTACAAACTACTTGTTTTCTCTCTTCTTTATCGCATTTCAATACATTATTTTTATGTGCTGTAATGCATGTGTATTTTTTATCCTTAACGATTATGGAGATAAGACAAGCACACATGTCGTGATGACAGAAACGTTGAGTCTAATGTAAATATTTTCTTTCAATACTTTTTTTTCTTCATTTTCTTCAACCGATGATTCAATGAGAATCCATTCATACATGTATAAAGTGGCTCAGCACGGCAGCTCTTTTTTTGTCATAATCATCTCATCATTTCCTCCTGATCCTCATCGTTAAGGGACCATAAATAAGCAAAGAACAAGACGAAGAGTATAGTGCTGATGATATGAATTTTTGGAAGAAGAAAATAATGTATAAATATATGCATTTAATGGGAAATACCTTCATCAGCTTTAAATCATCGTTTTAGTGAGAGCTCTTCTCAGGTTAGTCAATCTCTAAATATTATGCAACAGATTAGTGTGCATACCTAAGTTCATATAAGTTTGACGTATCTGTATATTTTACAAGTGCGACCTGTTGTTAATATCTATGTTTATTAAGTATGTTTACTCTATATCTTTTCAGTCAGCCAGCACTCAACAAGTCAGTTCTCCGTATTTTAAGTTTTTAGTAATTCAGTTGAACTCTTTCTTGAAAGCTTTTGATAATCACCTTCCTATCATCGTCTCGTCTAAATTCATATTATGTAGATCAGCCAAGTTTGCTACTCGATAAAAATTGAAATGATGACGAAGTAAATCATCTCATTCCATATGCATGTGGGCTTATGTTAATGTATATGACGAGAGATAAGGGAACGGCTCATCAGGAAAACTGTATTATTATGACGATAGTATGGTTCATGCCAAGCAAATATTATTACATATTATACAAAATGGTTTACTTACCGATACTGCTATTTTTTAAAAAGGAAAAACACTTTAGATTTTAATTAAAACAACTTTTGATGATCCAAAGCTCTTGTATATACAAAATCATCAAATCTTGGGATGGGACAAACAGGCAAGCACTAAACTGACAAATTTAACCGAGTTTGTGGAAGATGATGAGAAAACTGATGTTTGATGATTTTACACGTATTTCTAAGACGGGGTTATATGAGTATTATGTAACGTCTTATCTAATCATCCTTTTCAGCGTAGCAGCAACAATGTTCTTCACACTTACTTGAAGTTTCAATGAAACTCAACCCAACATCCTTGGCTGAAGCTTTTTTTAAAATTTTTTTACGACAAACAGAAAAATAATTTTACTTTGACCTGTTGTGGAAATATAAGTAATGTATTTCACAGTTCACATGATTTCTATTGAAACTTTTCACTCACTTATTCAGACAAAAAAAAATATGAACTGTCCAGACGCTGACAACTGACACTGTAGCTTGAGAAGATGATAATGAGTAAATTGAGAAGTGCAAGCAGAGCGAAGAATCTAAACTACGTTGTTGTTTTGATCGTTAACTTGTGATCTTGTCTTGTTAAAGTCCAAACGATGAAATGACACGAAATTTGATTGAACAAGACAATTTTTTTCGTCTTCAGTTTCTTCTTTCACTCTTCGTTGAATGGCTTCTTATTGGCTTGTGTACGTTTCATTTTGTGACTTGACTTTTGTCATCATGATTAGGTGTATAACGTATATTATGATTGCTCTCGGTTTTGTGTTAATCGACACTTTTGAAAATCATGCAAACATGCACGCACGCAACTAAAACTAAAAATGAAAGTTATTCATACAAAAATATTGTCACTTCTTCAGGCTTAAAAATGAAAAAAGGGATTACAACTACCTTGTTTATAGTTTGACTTGTCAATCGTCGCAGGACCTCTCCTTTTTCATTGTGCCGTGTTGAATGTTAAAGGAAAAGACGAAAGAGGCTTTTTAAACAAAATCCAAAAAAAGAAGAGAATATTTTATAATCCTTTTCTTCTTTTTCGACTGATACTCCTCTGCTACTTTACGAATAAGCCATTATTGTTCCCTTTTTTTCTTCTTTACACATATTCCGGTTCTCAAGTGTCATTTCAAATGAAAATATTTATCCTTTCATAATTTAAAGGAAGGGGAAACGTCTGGCTGGAATGTATGCAAAGAGCACGTAAAGGATAAAAAAGTGATGCTGATGTTTCATATATTTCTTTATTTATTTCCCAAGTTCCCTGACTGAGCGCACTATATATCATCTATAAAAATGGTAATGGTATTATCATTCACTTCCTTCCTTATGGCATTTTTTTCTTCTTTCGTGCACCAAACTTTTATTTATCTCTTCCCGGCCGAAACTCCTTTCTTAAGTAAATACAATTAAGGACCTTCTTCCAGGATGTTCACTGTGAGTATAAGTGTATCTTATATCTTTAAATAGAACATAGAACTGCCATTAATCTTTATTATTACACTTCATAATCGTTCATCAAAAAAATGTGACTGCGTGTGCTACTAAATATATTGTGATGTGATGGGTATAGAATGGAACTTTTCTTCTTCTTCTTCTTCTTCTTCAACGTCAAGAAAATATTATTAGACCACCTCATTTATTTTATGTGTGTCAAGGAATTTGATAGGACTATTATTATGATTATTATTATTATTATTGTACACGGAGAGTTTAAGATAGGTATTCATTACCATCATCCAATTCGAGTTTTTTAAGTCATAAGTCAAGTCACTAGTTTATTTTCTTTCATGAGTTTGTCCGGTTTTCTTACATACATACATGTCAGTTGATGCATGTGATTATGTCGAGCAGCAAGCAATGTGGGTTTTTGGTCTGTGTGATGCTTTTGCTTACATCAAAAGAAGATCAAACATTTTTACAAGACATTCACATTTTCTACGATATGATCATCCCTTTTGGCTGTTGTGTGGTTGGTTGACATTTCGTTTGGCGTATGTGTATTTTTTTTCTCATAAAAAAGGGTATAAGTTTGAATCATTCCGATTATTATTTGTATTTATACAACTGGAAAGACACATATAAACGTAATAATAATAATAAGGGGTTCTGTTGACAAAAAAAAGAATCTCTCTCTTTTTCTGGTTGGTCGCCCTGCTGTCGTCCTACTATTTTGGCTTGTTAGCTGTCACCAAAGGAATTTGTTATCCTGTTGTGTGGCCAATTGACAGCTTTTATACTGTGATTATCTCTTAAAGTGAGCAAACACATGGGATGGAAAATGACGACAGAGCGATAGTGGAACTTTTAAAAACTTGTTATATTATTACACAGGAGAGAAAATTGTTATTTTTTTCCTTTACAACATCGGCTGGTGTTTATGTTTAGTCTACTAATCCAAATATATTCCATGCATGATGGTTGCCAGTCAAGTTACCTACATGGAATCCATGCCTTTATTTTACACAGGAGAAAAAAAGTTCAGACAAGGACATCAGATGAACCAGAACACACGGTCAACAAAAAAAACGACAAGTTTCAAGTATACTTTTTTTTATTTGTATTTTAACGAATTTTTATGTCTTTAAAGACGGAGGAATCATTCGATCCACCCAGAAATAGATCTGGAAATAATAAATGATGGTGGCGATGATGGCACATGATATAATGTTGTTGTTAATGTTATATGTGCAAGATACATTTTATGTATATTATCTTGTTTTTAGTGGGGACCACCAAACAAACCCCAAATATTTCTCCACGAAAGATAAGATTTTTTTTCTCACTTGTTTTTTTTCTGCTGCTTTTAGTATACTTTTTTTTTGAGAACTACATAAGCTCTCAAGGAGAAATCAACATGACTTGTTGAAGATTTCCTTTTATAAAGTCACTGGTGCAGTAGTAGTAGTAGTAATAGTGGAGAGAAATACACACGTAACGTAACAAAACAAACACGTTATACTTTGCTTGCTGCAAGTAACAAACAAACACAACAGAGAGAAACGTCAAACTGCAATGTGCTCGCCCAGTTTGTGAAGCCCAGAACAGCTCAGTAAACTTAAGTTCAAAGTCCTTCATAGAGAGCCCAAAAGCAACTGACAGAAAGGGTGTAAAACCGGCTTGTTAAAAACTTCCACTATTCCACTTCTTGGCTCTCTGAGACTCCCTCTCACTCTTTTTCTATTTTACTTGCCACTTTGTCTACAACATTCACTCCAACACCAGCATTTCCCCTAACCTTTCTACTTTTTCTTAACTGGACTTGGACCCTAATGGTAAAATGACTATGTGCTTTGTTGACTACTATGCTCGTCCTCTCGCACATACGTAACTCACGTTGTCTGATATTTACTGATGGTAGCGATGATGATGATGTAAAACTCTCATGCTTTTGTGCTTGCTACTATGATTGTAAATGCATATTATGATGATGATGAAGGTTTTTATAGTGCCCTACATGAAGGCATATAATACATGTCTTCCCAATTCACAATCATGTAATAATTGTGTGCACATGTACATATATGTATGTGCAAGGGAAAACGTGTAGAAGCCTTGCTTCTTTTCTGGCTTTGCTAGAAGCACAAAAGACCTTTAAAATTTGAAACTCGCCTGTAACATGCTGCTGCAGGCCAGTATTTCTTCCATATAATATTTATGTCATATATATTTTCTTCTTTTCTTAAAAAATAATGCGTTGGTTTACATTATTATGCATACGCACATCACGCACAAAACATAGCATATGCGCATTTATTATGCCTCGTGAAAATAAATCCAAGTCGTTTCAAAAATGCTTTTAAATTTTATAGTGGGCATTAATGGCAATACTGCCAAATTTGTCGATTATCATCAGCAAATAACGGGATAAGATTTAGCATTTAATCGTGATGATGCTATGCTGGTGTGTATCAAAATCCTTAAATCGTTACATGTTTTTGATGAGGTCATTGCATGGGTGGGTATGTAACAACTTTTTATTCGCCTGCCAAAATTCCTCTCTTTTTCCATTATCAATATTCATGTGAACATCAACATCGTTGCAAACACGGAAATGTCAAGATATTTGACGGATTGTAAACTTTAAACTTGTCTCATCATCGCAGAAAAACAAAATGCCTTTCCAAGTTACTCTGTATTTCCATTAGGGTACATGGGCTAATAAGAGCATACACATGTATCAAATTTTAAGACTTTTTTTTAGCAATTTCCCGTCCAGAAGTTTGTACGTATTTACCAATGGACTGCTTCAATTTCATATTATATATTATTTTTATAGAAATTAGAAATGAGTCGATCTACAGGCACAGTTTTTTACAACCCATTTCTTTTCTTCTTCTTCTTTTTCCCTTCCTTCCTATTTTTTAATCTGTCTCCCTCTGTCTAAAGCTTCTTTTCTTTTAGGCCATACAAGTAGATTTTTTTTGTATAGGTAGTCATCATTATCATCGTTTCATTTGGGATTGGCAGTGCGTGTACGCACTATAAGGAAGAGTTAAGTGAAGAGAAAAAATATTGTACAAAGCAATAATAACAAATACTAAACCTCTTATTGAGCCAGTCGTAGTGCTTATATACATATATGTAGCTATTAACATTTCCTATCCTTTGCTTCCTTCCTTACACTCCTGTTTCCCATTTATCTTCCACTCCTTTCCTTTTTACCTCTCTCACTTCTGTCGTCCATTTATTATTATTATTATTACCATTATACACAATGCATCTGCTGCTGTTGTTACTACATTTTGCGGTGTGTATATTACAGTAATAACAATTTAAACGTGAGTTTGATTTAAGATATCTACATGTTTTTACGGGAGCAGGAGCGGCCGTACAAGTAAAGGTGGTTGTTATAAACGAGCAAAAAATACAGACGGGGAAACAACATCATCCGCGTCTGTATTCTGTATGCCAACAACCAGCCAGCCAGCCATCCAGCATAAATGAAACCAACAAGAGAGGAGAAGATGAGCAGTAAAAAAATATGAGTTATGACAAGCAAAATGAAAAGATATTCTTTTATCTTTGTCCATGAACAATAAGAAATATACCTGTATTTATTATCATGCGGGTATTCTAAGTGAGGAACAACTATTTGCTATTCTGTTCCTAAAGGATACATAACCGACGAAAATCAACATGCATATATATGACCATAATGATATGATAACATATTGATAACTATGTGTCTCACACAGCAATAACGTTGCGAAAGATTTTTAGCATGTTTACGTCTCTCTTACTCAACTCATTTTTGTCGAATTGTCGGCGTTTTATTGAATGTCATAAAAATGTCGGCTTTGAAATGCATTCTTTTGGAACTAAAATCACGGATTTGACTCGTCATTGGTTTAACTTCTTGTGGATACGAACCAGCTAGGTAGATGGTAACCAAATTCGAATCTTCAAATTCATTAGTTTGCATTGTATTCATGTGCACCAAGCTGATGTAAATCCTGCGGCAGACAATATAAGATGCCCTTTCAGCATTTTGTATAGATGAATGACATGACTTGAATGAAAAATGAAGGTGATTGAAATGAATTTTTTTTAATGCACAAAGATTTTTTTCCCCAGTCCAGTGTTTTCGGTAGTCTATCCATAGAAAGGAATATGGCCAGGTCCTTGATTAGAAGGGTTGTTTATGATGTATTAATTTACTGTACAGAATGAGTCACTGAGTGAATTCATTTTTATGATTATATAATATACACAATTTTCATTTCATGATCTGAATTTTAATGCTTTTGTTGTTTTGATTCTTATTTATTAATCAAATGTATGTATGTATGGTACCTATGTAATGTTGCATCTATGTTAGAAAAAAACTTTTTTTTGTGTAGAAGAAAACCAGGAATATTTTAAATGGGAATAAGAAAGCTCGAAAGAAAATTACGCTTGCATTTTTTTAATCAATAACAACCAAAGATATTCTAAATATACTAAGAACGACATATATATACTATTTGAAATAGCTAGTAATGAGCATGAGCATGAGGTTTAGCAGGCGGACGTGCGGTTTGTGTAATAATGGTCACTTTTACGTACTGCCGATATATATAGCAAATGTACTTAGCAACAATGTTTGCATCTATGAAGAATTTGCTATCTCATCAGCTTTTTATTATCTTATATATATTTGTGAAAGTCTGTCTGTCTGTCCGGATTTGAATGTTCCCTATGATCTCGCAAACCATAGAAGCTACATACACCAAACAATGCAGAAATGATCGCCTTGGCAAGGCGGATGTTCGTAGCTATATTTGGAAAAAAGCGAATAAAAAATACAAAAATTATGACAAAAAAACCCTATCGGGTCATGAAAATTTGCCAAAAAGGTACGTTTTCGATAAAATCTTTTGAACGGATTGCCTGATCTTCATGAAACTTGGTGTGAACATTGGTGTCAACATGGCGATGATTATAGGTCATGGTTGGAAAAGCCCGGTTGGAAAATACTAAAGTTATGTCCAAAAACCCTGTATTGTTGTAATATTGAAAAATTGTTCGTATATATGTAACATATCATTCGAAAGGTATAAATGAGTAGAATAAGAATTAATTATATTATATGCATATTTTTAAAAACCGGTTTTGCGAATACAAAAGTTATGTTCCAAAAACCCTGTAGGGTTGTACTTTTTTTTATAAATTGTTCGCATATGGCATGTGACATATCATTTGAAAGCTATAAATAAGTATAATGAGATTATTGTCGTTGCTATAGTTAACCCCAAGTCGATAAGAAGTTTAATTATTAAGGATCGTATACCGATCATTTATAAGAATGGAGATCAAATATGTTGGCCGTACGTATATGTGTCCGCGCTCTACATGCCACATATTTTTATCGGATTTGGACCAAACTTGGTACAAAGGTCTTTATATGAAGGAATAGTCTGTATAAGTTTTCCGCGCTCTAACTTGGAAAACCCATCTTGGAAAATACTAAAGTTATGTCCAAAAACCCTGTATTGTTGTAATATTGAAAAATTGTTCGTATATGGCATGTAACATATCATTCGAAAAGTATAAATAAGTAGAATAAGAATTATTTTCGTTACTATACTTAGCTATACTTAAGTTGATAAGGGTTATACGGGGGAAAACGTACCGTCTTCGACCGGGAAAAATAATATAAGTACATTTATAATAATGGTGACCCGGGGAAAGGTTATACCGCGAACTGTCCACATGAGAAACTGTCCACAGGCGGAAGTGTTCACACCGGGAAATATTACAACGGGAACTTTCCACACTGGGAAAGGTTATATCGGGAACTGTGCACATGGGGAAACATTACACCGGGGACTATCGACACCGGGATCTGTCCATACTGGGATATGTTGGCCGGGAAAGTTTTACCCGGAATTGTTGGCCGGGAAAGGTTGGACGGTTTACCGGGAAACGTTATATTTATATTATTTTTCCCGCTCGAAAACGGGCAACCTTTCTAGAAAATTTTAATAGTCAAGTTATGAGAATAGTTACTCTAATTTGTCGTGAATGAATAAAATGAGACAAAACCTGTGTTCATTGATAAAACATTTCCTTTCAAATATATTGGTACATGATTTATGCAAATCAGATGACAAATAAACGTTGTGCGGACTTTTTAAACTTTTTAATCAAGTCATCTAAAATTATGCATGTAACTTAAGGTCACCATTATTGTAATAGTACTTATATTATTTTTTCCCGGTCGAAGACGGGCCACCTTTCTAGTATTTTATAATGTACATATCTCTTGCTCTCTCTCTGCTTGCAACTTGCAACAATAAAATTATAGCTTCAAAGAGTTGTAATTGTAACGTTTCGTGGTTACGTTCTGGCGAGTTTTTGCTAATCGAGAAATGAATATTATTATACTACTTTTATAACGAAAGAATTATTTCCTTTGAAATGTACCTTTTCTTGGCCAAGAAAGAAGTGTTCAACATTGCAACGCAGAGATACGTGCATTTTCTGTGATTTAAAATTTATACTTTTGAAGAATAGACCTATAAGTGGCATATACTATCAAAAATGTTTACAATTTTTTATGCGTAGTTGGAACACATAAATATCAAAAACATGTCCTCAAATATCGTTTATTCTCCACAAAATTAATTATTTACTAATTTGTAATTAGGTATATGATAATTTACATATTGATGAAGATGACGATGTGTGTACATTAGACCGAGTGCCATTCTTGTAATCGATTCTACATAAAAGTACAACTAATTCATAAACGTAACCTCAGACTTGTTTTTTCTCTAAAAATACAAGTAGTCAAGTACGGCAATAAATCCAATACATAGACTAGTTCTTTGGGATTTGTTTATGTGGTGATACGATAAGAAATGGGGAAACTACGTACGTCCCACATCTAAAAAATGTAAACAGACGTAGTATTTATTATTGTTATTATTCAGCTGTTATTGCAGATCAAATATAATGTAATCCATGTACGTAATATGTATTAATTTGTCTCAATGAAATTCGCAACATACATACACGATAATATGTTCCCATTTATTAATTCCTTGGCACGTATGCTGCTGGCAAGCTAATTTGTAACAATTTATTTTCCATGCTATATGTACAACAAATCGACAGCTTGATATCGAAACACAGTGTTTCACTCTCCTCCACACAGACACACATTTCACATACAACGAACAAGGATCATATCATCGTCATCTTCCACGATAAAATGAAAGAACAAGTTGTTGCGCATATAAATTCCAGCAGTAATACATAATCATTGAGAACCTCACACAAGCAGCATCAACAAGTTGTCCCTTTTCGTCGTAATCTGTTAGATTATGCCGATTCTCAGAAAGCATGGTTAGTCATACATATTAGTACAACATACTCCCAAGAAGCATGCACTGCTCAATCATCTCATTGTCAGAGTGATTTCCATGCAAATGGCTTCAAGGCATGAAACTGCAAGCTCAATAGTTTAAGTTTCAAGTGAAATGCTCACAAAGATGAAAGATGGTTTTGTTTGGATGCTGTCATATAGTGTGCAAAACTAATAGACTCCAATCCACCCAACCGCATACTTTTAGCCGTATCTTCTACACATCACTATAATATATATACAAAGAAGTGCAAATATGAGCAAAGGTGAATGCAAAAAAGTGGATTCTTAAAAAAAAGTGTTTTTTTGCGTCTCCATCTAAACATCTCATGTTTTTTAAAGTATTATGAGTAATAATATAAGTGACGCAAGTAGCGAGGAAAAATGCCCAAGCCGTCATGTGTTTTAAATCGGCATTAAATATGTTGTGGTAGTAGGAACTAGGAACTCATCAGCTATAGTAGCTAGTCCTATACATGACATTGGTTTTGTGTCAAACATCATAAACAGGTTCTGGTGGTTCACATCTTTTACGTACGCACTCTTAATAAGTTTAAAAAAAATGGTTTTAGCACGATCTCATGCTGACCAGTAACAACTATGTATAGTAAAATGATATCTTTCAATGTAATCATAAAACATACATGCAGTAGTGTGGATTACAATCAAAGGTGAATCTGTTAGAATAACAGGTAGTTCATTTTCGCACACAAATTTTTTTTTAACCAGACAGGAGACAATGATTCTTGTTTTTCAAAAATAAGTGGACAGGTAGTAGTAGATATGGGGAAGTACGCCTGGTCTTCTGAGCTTTATTTTACTTGGTAAAAGCTCAGTAACTAGTTTCTCTAAAAGTGCTGTGCATGCAAAACTTTCCACTGTGTAGGCTAGTTAACGTAATATATAACATTACACTGAAACGAAAGCTTACTACTATTATTATTATTATTATAAACTTGCAATCCTATTCCTGTAATAACTTAACAAATTTGTATGCAAAAATAATCCTAGTTGTCATTAAGTGTTAGTTTAAAGCTTGTGTGTTCATTATATGTATGGAGTTTGAAATCTTCTTGACCCTTGACGTGCTGTTGTTTGTTGTCCACAACGGATCTAAACGCAAAATATATATTATTGTACTATTATTGTATACGCACCTCCACTCCACAATCGCAATAACAAAAACATTGTTTAATCATCTACGCATACTCTGTGTAACATAAGTTTTTGACATTTTTTTCCTTGTTCTTGTAGTGATAATTAACTTTTAATTATTAATTTATCAGCCAAATTTGCAGTATAATATACAGCAAAAAATGAGCAGTGTCTTGCATTTATTCACGTTACTATGAATTATGCACACAATCACAATTTTTTTGGATACCGGATCTTCATACGAAACACAGTGATATAATCCAGTGCAGTGAAACAGTGACAGTATTATTTCTCATACAAATACAATATTATACAAGTACAAAATCATACAAGTTTGTTTACTCGTGGTATTGAGTGCGGTTGCGGTTAAAAGAAATATATGGGATCTTATTTGGACCTTGTTAGATAGTGTTCAATGTTCAATCAAATAACGTTTAATTCGACCATTTTTACTGAAAGCTACACAGGAAATCTATCATTTCAATTTCCAGAAGCGAAGTTCTCTTTGATCACTAACTCGTAGTTTAGTTCGCAAAAAACCTCTGCCAGATTTCTAGAATGAGCTAATTAGTCATTTCATTATAAAAGTATTGTCATTGCTTTAATACATCAGACTTTTAAATATTATTTATAATTGCATGCTTGCATGTGTAACTGTATGTCAAAATTTATAAGTCTTCCCATCCACAATTGACGTACAAAGTGGCCCAACAACGAAGGTTTTCCAACTATATTATTATAGACAATAATAAACCTAAAGGTCGTGGTCACAATTAATTTTGATATACAACATATAAATAACTGTTGATGAACATATGTCAACATTTATTAGTTGTTTGTTATGGTCGTGATTTGCTGTTTGTCATTGTAAAATGCAAGTCAATAATATGAGCTGTCCTAAGCAACTAGCCGTGAGTCTAAGCATCTTCTTGGCAGCTCTGGTATTCCCTTCTTGTTCTGTAACTGTGCCGAGTGCCGCGGTGATAACATCAGCAAAACATGCAAAAACGATTACACCTGACATTGAGATTCCCACACAAAAAGAAAGGGTAGATATCAGCATTTACGACAGAAACTCTGTTAGAGAAATAGAGCATGATACGTTACAAGTGATCAAAAATTTGGACCACGTCTATTTGGAATGTCACTCAACAAAAAATGCATCTTGGTACGCCAACTGGAAATATCATGGACTTGGAGTAGCTCAGGTCTGTATCACTTTTGTGAATCCAAATTTAATTCAAATATGAGCAATTACTTGCTTGAAACTGGGTAGGTATACATCCAGGACGAACATATGCGTGTGCGTACGTGTCCTAATTTAATACAGAAGTTGCTTACTTAGATTTTTATTCTTATTGTTAAAGGATGTTGATCTACAAACCAGTAGAAATGTGATGTCTATTAACCTCACTTCCGGTCCTCCGGTGGTTCGCATGGAATGTAGTTCAGAGAAAAATGAATCCATTTCCAATAGCACGCTAATATACACAGGAGGTGATACGATAATATGTCTTCATAATTTGACTTAATGATTGAATAATATTTCGTGAAAAATGTGTGAGCTCTTTCCTTTGTTCAATCCTTTGACCAACGCATCTTTTGCATTAAACTCTCTTTCAGATGACAATCCACCCTACTTGTACAAACACGGGGAGTCGGTTGAGATAAAGGTCCTTAATGAAACCACAGTTCGTTTACCGTGCATTTTAAAGTATCCAATAGAGAACAAGGAGCATTTAAAACTTCAACTTTTCAAGGCAATAATTTACACTTTTTTATCCAGAAAACGGTTTTTGTTTCTTTCCATTGTATTAATTTGTTATAATAATTAACAGGATGACAAAGAGGTACCAAGTGACTGTGTAAGTTATGCACATGAACTCGGCTACTTTTTGAATTTAACTAAACTCGAAGACCGTTATGGGAAATATGAGTGTAAAGTGGTCAACTCTACAAAAGACGATGTGGTCAGCATGGTTTTACATTCAGGTAATTACAAAAATGAACAGTTTTGAATGATTTGATAAATGACGCATAAAGACGGGTAATTGAACATGCATTATGCATATCCAAGATTATGACTAGATTTTATGTTCGTGAATTTTAATGTAAATTTAAAGATGATTTCGTCCGTGCGGATGTGGAAGTTATGTTCAAAGGCTACGTACAATTTTTCTGGGCAGGGTCAAATAACTCGCACTTATTTCAATGTCAAGTACCTGAAGCCAAATTTCAAAACAAATTCCAGTGGTTCTATCGTTATACAGATGGAACTTATGAAGTAATCGCACCAGAAAGTATGGCCAAAAATTTCAAATTTTATTTTTAAAAGTATTTCAACATTCCAGACTTTGTTTTTAAAACGTATATTTTTGTTCATAGAAAGCAACCGAACGTACCCCGCTGAACCACAACACTATATGGATTCAGTGAAAATAAAGTTTCCCAGCAGAAATATTACCCATGTTGTTTGTGCAGGGTTTTTAATGGACGGAGTTGCCAGTTATAACAACACTTTATCTGTTAAAGTAAAAGGTAAAGTATAAGATTCTCTTTGAAATCAGTACAATTTTATATGAGTCATCTTTAAATTGTAATTATTAAGTTAACGTTTGTAAAAATTACGTTGGGATCTGCAGACGCCGTTGTCCCTCATATAGTAAACGATCCGGAAAAGAAAATAATCAAATTTGGAGAGAATACAAAAAATCTAACATGTGTCAGTCTTGGGGATCCTCTTGATTTTGAGTGGTATAAAAATGACAAACCCGTGGTAATGCCAAAGTTTTAATTAAAGCATACTTCAAGTGATTTCATATTTTCGTTGTTGATTAATTATTTATTTTTTGTTTTTCCAGACGAATCTCAATATCTATAATAGATACAGTAGTGGTCCAATTCAAAAGAGCACGCTCACGTTAAACCCAGCATTTAACGAAAATGATATGAATTACACTTGCAAAGTTTCAAACTTTTTGGGTAAAGAGAATTATACTTTTCGAGTTCAGTTACCAGAACCTGCTCAACCGTCCTCCACCAAAATCACACTTATCACACTCGGGGTCGTATTTGTGGCAATAACTCTTCTTTTAGTTGTGCTATTTTCATTCTACAAAATCAATTTTGTGAGTAATTGAAAGTCAATGTTCTCGTGCTTGTCCGTAGTAATTTCAAGGTTATTAGTTACGAAAATTTTGTACTCATTTGAAATTTAATTTTACAGGTACGCCGGTTTGACGCTGACAAAATACAAGCATTTTTCAAGGGGTCCAAAGTTCCATATGACTCCCTAGAAGAACCAGAAGCAATTGACTCAGTTGCATATGATACATCCAGAGAAATAAATATCAATGCTTTGAATTTTGGTGCGAATAAACAAATACAATCATAGAATTAGTAAAAAGTGCATGCAAACCTATAAAAAATACTTTACTTTTTTGTTATTTCATATAACTTGTACTTCATTTGTTAATCTATAAATCTATATAGTAAGACCATTACAAGGGGGAAACTTTGGAAAGGTCGAGTTTGGTTATTATATTGACTACAGTACGGATAAAAAAACTGAGGTTGCAATAAAATCTAGTAAGGGCTCGTGTTTTCACGATTTTTTCTCAATAAACTAAAAAATATCCAATGTTTCCCTATCAAACACCAATTTAAAAAAATATCTCAACTCGTGGGAGTTATGGCAAATTTTCGATAAAAACATTAACCCGCTGTTCCTAGAAACAATTCTTGTTGCATAGGGAATTAAATTCCCTAGGTAGGATTAAGATACTGAATGAAGTTAGCATCCATGAAGTAAAAAATTATCTATCTAATGCAACAAGAATTTATAGTTTTTAGCTTTTACCATTTTTGCACAGCAGCGGGCTAGAAAAAAATTCTCGCAAATTTGCCATATGTGTTGAGATTTTGTTATAAATTTGGTGTTTGAGGGGTTTATCTTTTGAATTGAAAAAAATCGTATTACAGTGAAGGATCAACCGCAAGAATCAAAAGAGGACATGGACATTGCATTTGTCAACTTTTTGACTGAAATCAAAACAATGCAGTTTCTAGGCACACATCCAAATGTGATTGGTTATTTGGGAGCTGTTACGTCAGACCTTGCACGATGTAAAAAAACCACATATATATCTTTTACTTGGAATTGGGTTACATAATATTTTTTGTGGTTTATGAATAAATGACCCGTTTGTTTTTCTCTGGACAGATAACGCCTATCTTGTGGTAGAGTATTGCCGAGGAGGCGACCTTTCCACGTATATCAGGTCACTGAAGAAAGAAGGTGGCTCTTTCCATGATGACATTCAAGGAAAACATCAAGATTTATTAACCGCATCAGGGTAATAAAATTGGACTTCAATTTTTGCAATTCAATATGTGGTGAGGGTGTGGTAATACTCTATTATTTTTCTACAGAAGAAGCGATGAAACAATTGGCAGCATGTGTGGAATAGTTTTGCGAACATCGCATTTGATGAAATGGTCTGAGCAAGTAGCCTGTGGCTTGGAATACATTGCATCCAAACAATTGGTACACAGGGACATTGCAGCCCGTAATGTTTTATTAGCTTGTAAGAGCGAAAATTGCTACAGTCTGGATCCTGGGATGTTGACAGCTAAAATTTCGGACTTTGGCCTGGCCAAAGATTTGCACGAACTACCAAAGGAATACTACCAAATTGTGGTATACATACATGCATGACATGATACAACTTACAATACAATATAGCTTATATGATGATCAAAACTTATGTTGATACCTACATATGTGTACTTTTTAATACAGCGATATTACAATTATGAGAAACAAACTAAATCGATCTATTAATTTATCCAGATTTATCCTGAACCCCAACGCAATCGACCCCGTCAGCTTCCTTTACGCTGGATAGCAGTAGAGGCTTTGAGAACGTTAAAGTTTACAACCCAAAGCGACGTATGGGCTTATGGTGTTTTGTTATGGGAGATGCACTCACTTGGAAAAATCCCTTACTCTGAAATTAATGATGAGGGTGACGTGAGACTCAGGCTCATCTCCCATTTGGAAAACGGAAATACGTTGCCAGAACCTGAGTTTGCTTCCAGCGAAATGTATGTGTTTAATACACACAATAGTATATTTTAATTTTTTTTGTCTATTTATAACCCAAACTTTATCTATTTGTAGGTGGGACATTATGACTCAATGCTGGAGTGAATCCCCAGACAATCGCCCTAATTTCAGGGATATCAAAGAAAAAATACGTGCCATAAATGAGAATAGAGAAAATAATGTAATCAAAATAATCAAATATTGATAAACTCTAACGAAAAATCTGGGAAAATCATATACTTTTTTAAATTTTCTGCAGGAGGTACCAGCACTACCTCCACCAGGATATAACTCATTGGTTTCTGTTACAAACAATGGCTATGGCTATAACTCATTGGCTTTCGTTACAAATAATGGCTACAGCACTTTAGGTGATAACTTTGGCGCTGATGACCAGAGTCAGAGTGACATGTATACAAGTAATGATGAACAAATATCTGGATGCATCAATTGCAATCCCGGGTACTGTACAGAAAAATGTGATTGTAATTATAATAGTTTGCAGTACATCGAGGTCGAGACATCGTGAATGTACTTATTATTGTCATTATATTTGTTCTATATTATATCGTTTTCAATGATAAAACTTTTTTTTATTTTTGTTGTACCAATTGTCATATAAGTAGTAATATATTATATAGTAATTTAGCACAAACTCGATTGATCAAATGCAAAAGACTCAATAAGTTGCTTTACAAGCAGTTAAATCTCAGAGACACGCATGTTTAGAGGTAGGTATAAAAAGTGCAAATGTAATGTAGTAAAATGAAAGTAAATGTAGATATTGTGTACATGAAAAAACTTGTGTAAATGAACATATACCTGGGGTACTTTAGGGCTTTCATGTTATACGTAGGTATCTACGTATTTTAACTCGTATTATTATTAATCTTCGTCAGTGACTACCTTACCGATTCATTCAAACTTGTAAGATTCGATGATAATACGTTTGATATATTTTGCAAAAATATGAATATGTACAATAAAAACAAACATTATACAAATGTAATATGGACATGCATGCTTTATTCCTACTAAAAAATACTAGTAATTATCTGCTTATTTTGAAACAAGATTATTGCCATTCGTTCCAGATTTCTATTCCATTTGTAGAATATCTAGCCTTCTATTTTTATTAGGTAATTCTCAGAAAGAGTAGGAGTGTTTATTTGTACTAAGTAAGGCCAAATAACGTTGTTTTCTATTCTTGTTGAATCAACTTCAACAACATCAATCCATCTACTTGACATATTTTACTTGAACTTGATCATCTATAGTTTTGCATATGGCATATTGCTAACCATCAGCCATCAACATGTTTGCATACAATACAATGATTTCACATGTACGGACAGCCATGGGATGAGTAATGTTTGACCACTACACTGAAAGTATATAAATTCAATTCATAAATAGATATAAAATTTACTTTGGAAAGTGCATGTGTGTTCGCCTTATCAACATACATATGCATGTACATATGTTATGTTATAATATATTGTGTATGCAAGTCAACTACCAAAGATCAGCTATAAAACACTGTATTCATCGCTCACGCTCAGCTAGTTTGATGTGATTTGAAATTTGAAATATTTTTATCGACTTGAAATTTTTTATAATTTCCCTGTGTTCCTTTTCCTTATCTCTGCCTTCCAGAGGTTGGCCGTTTGATCAGTATCCAACTCTTCTTTCGGAGTACAAGAGATATTATATAAACACAGTGCTACATACTGTAGACTCGTATTATATTTTGTCTGTCTTATTTAATTGCGGAAAAACTTTACGAAGAAACTACTGGAACGCAGATATACTAAATACTCGTCATTCTGGTACAAGACTTTGTACTTTGTAGACCTTCTAAGAAATATACATGTTGAGCAAAAAATAAAGAAAAAAGCAAGCCCAGTGTACAATATGTGCATTTTCATAATATTAATATATGTACCTATTATATTATTATACAGATATGATAAGTGTAATATTTGATCAATTAATACGAACGGTGTAGGGTTTTATGTTGTGTGCTGAGATTTCATTTTTGTACCCAAATCATGCGTGCGTAAATAAAACAAATGTGCTACAAAGATAAAAAAATACTTAGTCATACTAAGCTCTGGATTTTTGGTGATTTCGGAGAAGGGATTGGATTAATTCAGTTTGTTTTGCATGCTTTATTCAACCATTCACGGCTCACATTCGTTGAGTGAGGGTTGATGATGATTAAATATCAGACCGTAAAAGAGCATTTTTCCAATAATTTCTGTTTGATTGCATTTATTAGTATGGGGAACTTTCATGACAAGTCATAATCACTGTTGATCATAGTAATTTGAGACTACCTCAACTACGCATGCAATCGGGGCAATAATGGAACATGAATCCAGTTGTGTTTCAATAATTTTTGTGAAAATAATTGTGATATTTTCATTCTTACATAATGAGCGAATTGCTACAGCCAACTCACAACCCCAAGAAAAGCAATTGATACAAATTGAAAAATCAAATTACAATACTAATGACACAAATTTATTCTCAGAAGCCGTTCTTTATCCATATTCAACGGGTCAAAATATTACGACATGGAAAGTTCCACAGTTTACTTCACAAGATAATAGTGGGGTAACCTTCTGCAGAAACAAACAAGTAGTCCGTGTACCAGTGTCTAGTCAAAGTGAAACTGTGATCCTTCCATGCTGGACAGGATACGGAGGAAATTTCAGTTATGGTGGAAATATTTCCCTTTTCAAGGTACGACGTTACTAATCAGTTGGTAATTTATTCATGACTTGAATAAAGGTAAAACTGGGTTTAGGCTCTGAATTTATTTTGATTGTCGGCTTTTTTTATATCCATTACTGCTGCGAAATCACGAATAATTTTAGGGGTCACCTTACACTGGCTTGATACCTATATCCGAAAATGATACTACGGGTAGAATTATGGAATTTGTTAAAGATGTTGGGTTCCGTTACAACTACACTGGTGATTGGATAGAGAATGGCAATGATTCACCAGTTTTACAACATTTTTACACGTGTTTCCTTACAAATTCCAAGGCTGAAAATTTTGTTATCGTTCAACTGTACAAAGATGGTATGCACAATGTGCATTGCACATGTACACACATAATTTTTTATTTTAAATGCACTTATTATTTGTAAGTACAGGTTTGTTTTTGTTCCGTAATTTGTTATCGTTCAACTGTACAAAGATGGTATGCACAATGTGCATTGCACATGTACACACATAATTTTTTATTTTAAATGCACTTATTATTTGTAAGTACAGGTTTGTTTTTGTTCCATAATATAAAATGGTATTCCTGATTGTTTCAAATTTGTTTCAAATTTTATAGATCTTAGCTTGAAAGTTAACAGCAGTGACTGTTCGTTGGATTATCATGTGAACAACATTGGCACTTTTTTCTGTGAAGTGCGAGGAAATGAAAATGAAACTGAATTGGAGTGGATATTTAAAACTGACGGCAACAGTGACAGGGTTATTCAACCTAGTATGTTATCAAGGACTTATCTAATAATAAATAAATACATACCTATCTTAAAGTGGGTTCAATGTGATTGATAATTTTTATGTACATAATATCATGGAACATATATGTTATATACGTTATACAAATTACGTATTTTTTATTTCAGGTATTCAGACTTACAATTATGATGATGGCCTAATAGTTCAAAAGATTACTGAATCATTACCGGACTCAAATATACGTGGAGTTGGGTGTCGCGTTCGCAAGAGAAACTCAAATGACATATTATCCCAAAGATTCCTTCCCGTTTTTGTTGAAGGTTCGATATATTTTTATTTTGTAAACTTACAAAACCCAAATGTTGAATGTGACCAATGTTTAATATCTTTCTTGAAAGATATACGAGAAGAAGCACCTATTGTACTGGACAATGAAACCGTGGAACTCGATGATGAACCCGGATTGCAACTACGTTGCGACTTCATGGATAATCACACATCATCAAGGCCTGCAGTAATATGGCTAAAAGATGGCAAGGGTCCTGTAAGAAAACATGGAAAACCCCGTATATTCAGAGATTTTCTTTTCTTGAAATGTCATATCATAATTTTAAACGCAGTTGGGGGGACACTCTGTACGTTGGGATGACCATATAAGCACCACCATTTTGACTGAGCTGACTAGTACCTACAATAAGACCAATATTACGTGTGTTGTCGATAACAATTGCAACTACGTTGCGACTTCATGGATAATCACACATCATCAAGGCCTGCAGTAATATGGCTAAAAGATGGCAAGGGTCCTGTACGAAAACGTATAGAAAAAAACCCATAAATTCAGAGATTTTCTTTTCTTGAAATGTCATATTTCAAATGCAGTTGGGAGGACACTCTGTACGTTGGGATGACCATATAAGCACCACCATTTTGACTGAGCTGACTAGTACCTACAATAAGACCAATATTACGTGTGTTGTCGATAACAAGTGGGGCTCTTCCAGCAAGTCTTTCATAATAGTTCGCAAAAAGCAAAAATCAACTGGAATTGGCGGTATTTATGTAGCAGTGTCAGTGACAGTACTTTTGTTTTTATCACTAATTGCATATGTTGAATGGAAGGTACACTAAATGAATTTCACAATGAATGTTCATAAAAAAATAATTAATTGTGCCTCATAATAATATGTACATAATATCAGGAAATTATTTTGTCAATATAATATGGTACAACAGAGAAGAAGAGATAAAATCAAAACGGACATGAAGAGATACCTGGAAATGCTGAGGGAAGGAGATCCGCATGATTCTTCTGCATTAAATTTGGAAATGGATTCTAGTATGCCATATGAAATATTATACAATTTACTATACGAAAATGAATATCAGTGTAGGAAGTGCAATTCCTAATTATATATTTCAATGTTTACCTGCCTTTCCCGCAGGTAAGTATTTACGTCTGGCAGGAGGTGCACATGGCGAGGTTTGGAAAACAATGATAACTGATCCGAATACAAATAAAAATACTGTAGCCGTAATTAAAACGTTTAACTGGCCACCATTCTTAAGCATAACAAGCGCTAACCTAATATTCGAGGACTTCATAAATGAAATACAAGTATGCCAACGGTTGAACCAAGAAGGGGACTCCTGTGAGTATATTATCAGCTACATTGGGTTTGTAGCCCCAAGCGTGCGAAACCGTAAGGATATGTATATTTTATTTGTACTTAAATGATATATGAATATTTTTTATTAAATAAAATTCAACCATTTTGAGAGATGAATGACCATATGACATAAATAGTTGTATGATAAATTTAATAAATATATGTTTTTATAGTTAAGGTGTACCTGATTTTGGAATATTGCTATCCAGGCCAATTAGAATCTTTTCTGTGTCGACATTATAATGATCGCAGATTTTACAATGATATTGACCCTGATGAAGAACCGATAGAGTAATTTGATTATATTAACATGGTTAATAGGACACTCATAATATTTTGTTGACGTATGTAAGTAAGTTTATTTTTTAATCAATCTAGAGCACAACAAGAGCGGGGACCCAATTTTGAGGTTTTAGCAACCTCTCATTTAATGAAATGGGCTGAACAGATTGCTTACGCGATGGCATTTCTTCATAAAAAAGATGTACAATTTACTAAATTAAATATTTCATGAATGAAATGATATATTTGGCTAATATATAGCTTGTTGTATATTAAATATGATATAACTCACCAGATAGTTCACCGTGATTTGGCAGCAAGGAACATATTACTACATGCACGAGATGATAATGCATCATTTGATGATATGATCATTAAACTAACCGATTTTGGCATGTCGAGGTTTTTAAATCCGCATTCCAATGATTATGTGGTGAATGATGTAAGACTAAATTCTCTCAACTCAAATATCAAAGTACAAATTTACTTATGCTCAAACTTATTATTTTGCTTTTGTACTGATTGAACTCACTCAGGACACATCAAGGCCGAAGCCACGACGAATTCCAGTACGTTGGTATGCNTATTTTGCTTTTGTACTGATTGAACTCACTCAGGACACATCAAGGCCGAAGCCACGACGAATTCCAGTACGTTGGTATGCCCCTGAGTCAATAAGCATTGCAGATGGTGCTAGTTACACAAAAAAGTCGGACGTTTGGAGCTTTGGAATTGTGCTCTGGGAAATGTTTTCCCTGGGGTTAGTGCCGTATCAGCGGGACTACATGATCACGGACGAAGATCTGGTTAGAACCAGAGGTTCCATTTTGAAAACGTTGCTCATGCAGGGCGGCACAAGACCGAGCAGAAATTTTTTGCGATTGAGAATGCCAGATGAAATGTAAGACACGCAACATTAGATGATTAGAACACAATGATTAGAATTTTAATGCTAAAAGTTTATATAAAATTACACATCTCCCGGTAATTCCTATTTGGTTTGATAAGTTGGGTACTAATGGAAGAATGCTGGAAAACTACACCTGAAGAGAGGCCCGAGTTTGCAAACATTTGCCATAACTTGCATGCTGTCAACAACATGTATAATCTACACGAGGAGCGTGATAATTCGGAATTCAGTGATTTCACGGATGAAGAGGAGGATGAAGAAAGTGATCAGGTCTCTATGCAGGAGCAGCCTATTCAAAATGCAGAAGCAGTTGTAAACGTAGATATGGTAAGTGACAACTCTAATATTGAATATGACATTTACACCTTATCAGGAGGAGCATTAATGATCGATTTATTACGAAAATTAAAAAAAAATCATAAGGAAAATGACAGAGCCTTCGTTGAAATGAATTACATGACGATTGGACAACTTTAGTTTTGAGATCAGACACCAACAGAAAAACGACAATAAATACCATAAACTAGAGCATGGGTAAAAGTGTATTTTATCTGAGCAGTTTTGTCTATTTACGGCTTACTGTCTGTCTGTCTATAAAAGCTGACCAGCAATGATATGTGTAGTGCAACTCGCAGCCAATTATCAGATTTATATTTAATTATTCCGATTTTGTTCGAAATAACCAATGTGTTCTTTGCAGTGGCGTGTTTTAGAGACAAATTCAAAAATAAATAAATTAATGAACTCCCCTAATCGCAGAGTTGTAATTTTACTGAATGGGAAGAACGTTTTAGTGCGTGCAAATAAAGGTGAATGAAATGCATTACAG
>JAHZNC010001579.1:0-10444 GCA_027744095.1 Zhuqinia jingwanae
TTACTTACTTAATTTAATTACCAGTAGTCTTTATCCAACTCCTCATTTTGATTCAAATTTTCCTTTTAGTTTTAAATGTGAAATATTTTAAGTTTTATAACATAATGTTACTTTGACATGATGGCATTCACACTAAGAAATTGATTCAAGTTATAGTACTATTATGTCAATTTATGTGCTATTGCAAATAATGCCCGGCACATCATCCAATAATATCTTTTTTACAAGAAGTTGCAATAAAATCACAATAATTTTCTCATGTGTTTTCAAAAATTTCTGAGTTTGCATGCAAAAATAAACAAAAGCATATTATACTTATATTATGGTATATTTTTTAATGAAAGGTTTATTATTATTTGAAACGACCTTTAAAAAGTATAGGTGTGTGTGCATTTAGGAATTGATACATAAACAAAGCAAAGGAAAGGATTGTTGTTTTAGTTTCAAATTTATTTATTTTTCTCAGTTGGTAAAATCACCTTTGTTCGGATAGATGGCTACACTTGATTCATTGTGGCAAAAACGTCAAAAAAAAAAGGAAAACTTGATCTGATCAGAGAGGAGCGACATAAAATCTGGAAACAAGTAAAATACTAAAGTAGACTTAGGTATACACACCAGTCACCAGTGATAACCAAAAAAAAAATCCTTCCGCAAACGAACACGATTCATATAAGTACCTCCATAGATTCAACCCGATTTTCCCCAAACATGTAATGCATAACATTTTGTAGCGTTTTCATCTTCTGGAAATTGGATCGCCCATGTCTCAAGCTCTTTTAAACACAAATTCATATATATATACCTCTCCTCTTTTTATAACTTGCTTCCCAACCCGACTCTAGAGATAAAAACATTCCACTACTTCCACTACACTAACTGGCATTCTTTTTTCTAGTGGTGGTGGTGGTGCTGTGACCCTGCATGGTATGAAAGTGATACGCCATGTTGTTGATTCAGCCACGGAAGATATGTACTTTATATTCATGAGAACAAGACACTTTGGGAGATCTCCAAAAGAATGACAAAAAGACAGACCTGTTTTACTCCCTTCACAACATCCGCCGCTACCATCACCACACTCACACACATACAGCCACTATCACTAACTTTCTTACTTTGCCTTATAGTATCTCTTCTCAACTGAATGTTTTTTTTGTATCTTTCTCTCCTTTTTCCCCTACGCTATCAGTTTTATCTGCTGCTGTGATATTGCATAATATTTTTTTTGGTAGCAAAATATATAGTGTTGTGTTAGTTTTTAAGCTTACCGCTTACCCGCTGATATTTTGAGAGTATTTTCACTTGTCGTCTGTTTCTGTGTGCTGTGTTGGTGCAGATCACATTGAAAGTTTTTTTTACAGATATAAGCCTACTTTCTCTTTCGTTTCAAACTCACCAAAAAAAAACCAAGAAGGGCTACCACCACCACAATATATGCTCATTGTTCATTTTTCAACATTTTGCAATGTGTGGGAATGGTATACTTTTTTATGTTGTTATTTTTGGAGCAAATCTTACTGAAGATCATCAGAGAGCATATACTTTCCTACTACTGTAAAAGATATATTTGTGTGAAAAATAAAGTGTGTGGAGAAAATTTCATTTGCATAAATATTATTTGTACCGTTGCTTTTCCTTCTATCTTATTTCATACTTTCTCTTCTCCTCCTGCTAAAAACAGATAAGCCACACACAGAGAATAATAATAATAAAGAAGCAAAAAGGAAAAGGGAACATAGAAACACAAACACAAACTCATACATGCTATCTACTATCTCTTTGTAACAGTTTGCTCGTAGCAATAACGCTCATTACTTATGCATATTATATTCGTCCTGTTCCCTGACACTTTTCTTCTTCTTATACTGCTTGCCTGTTAAAATAAAAAGGGGGAAATAGGGAAAGAAAGCACAAAACCTGTTTGATTTCTTTTCTTCTTCGTGTGCTCAATGCTCATCCCATATTTATATGTACGTGTGTAGTAGGTAGGTATATATGTATTTGTGTATCTATATATAGACCATATCATGTTTTTTATTCTTCTTGTGAGAGAGTAAATGAAAGTCAAGAGCCATTTTGAGGATGATGATGAGGATCGTATCCGGTACGTGAAGGGATCTGAAAATAGGATTCTTTCTATTGACAATCAATTGTTATTATTGCTGGTGCTAACAATATCAACCAAATGGAGCATGCTACTGCTGCTACATTGTGAAATCTTCACATCAATACTCACATCATCACCATGCAATAATCAGTGTCGAATTTTGGTTCGTTTGGTTCCCCACACACACACACACACACACATAGGCACATGCACATTCAGGAACAAGAAGCAATTTTTAAAGATATAACAGGAAAGAAAAGGAATGAATATTTAGAACTGTGTTTTCCCTTGTCGTTTTACTCTGCTTGTGTGCCATTACATATACTACTACTACAACTACTACTACTATTACTACCACACTACTTCTCTTCTATTTTTTTTTGTTACTGGAAAGACTGGGAAAAAACAAAAGATTGAATTCTCTGGCCCTATACACATTGTCGATGGGTTTGGTATGGAGGAGACATGTTTCCAAGATGAATATTTTGATTTCCTTCCCGTTATTTAGGAGGTTTTATCAGTGTACGCGACTTGGATGCAGAATAGCAGAAAATGGAGAAGATTGCTTACAAGAGGAAACAGAGTACCCATACTAGCAGTCTGATTATTATAGTAGGCGCATATTATGTACACGTAAACATTATTACGGGAAAAAGACAGATATATATTTTTTCTGGTTAAACGGCGGTGGTGTTGTTGACTGTAAAAACTTATATAGGTACTTAGGTATATACTATACCTATAATAGTGTAGCGTAGATGTAGATATATTAGGTACCTTCTGGAAGAAAATTCCTTTGCGTTTCTTGGTCAAAACCATGTGTATTATTAAAATGGGGTAGCATATAAAAAACAAGCGCCTTCAACAAGAAGGATTATTATGTGAAGTGAACAAACGTGAAAAGGAACACTGAAGATGGTTCTCAGCTCCCTTGAAGAAAAGTATGTATGTATAAGAAGGAAAAAAACGAAGTTGTGTGTGGTACAAGGACGTAAAATAAGTATATAGACTGTGCCCTTCTTATTATTGCCTGACTACCTGCTCCTTTGCTTACTTGCTTGCCTAACAATATGCGAGTTCTCCTTAAATTCTCTACCATCACCATCACTACTACCACTATTGCAATTGGGTAAAGTTGGTTGGTGGCTGGTTACTGGTTTTGCTATATATAGTTCTCTAGAGATGAGGAGAACGAGCAGGGAGAAGAAGGGAAGAGACAGACTGCTTTTTGGTGATGGTGGTGGTAGTATGGTATGGTGATGGTGAGTGTGTGCTGATGAGAGCGAGTGAAGAGAGACGAAGCAGAAAAGGCGAAACGGACAGGAAAAAGTGGAGTTGATGGAACAAGCTTTTAGTATGAATGTTGGGCTATAGATGCCGTCTATATGTAAGTAGAGAAATGTTTGGAAATGAATAAAAATAAACATGAAAAATCCATTTCACACTCGACGTGCATATCTACTTTGTCTAAATGTTTAAGACGCTGTAAAAGTAGCGTTCTCTTTTCTTGTATATTTTAAGTGGTGGTGTTACGTTACCATACACACGTCTCTTTCTCTCTCTCTCTCTCTCTCTGTCTCTGTTGTTGGGGAAGATCAATGAGATATTCATTGTTATAGCTTGCAATTGGACTAATGAGACGGTTAATGGTTCGCATAAAAGTAGACAGTAAAAATAGGGACGACATACGTATGTGTAGGTAGGTACGTGGGTAGTTTGACGGAAATCTAAATTTTTTTGTCTTTAAGCTTATTAACGCTTACCGAATAAATTCAATGATTACTACTATACGTGCTGATGATATTGAGTAAAATTTAGATGAATATCTCTGGCTTCGTAAATGCAAAATAAAAATTATCGGAGAAAATGATTGGCTGTAATATCAAACGACGCTGGAACAATTATTACTATTATTATTGAAAGTACATTTCCTCACATCATCTTTTGCATAATTCGTTTTATTATCATCATACTACTCAATTGCGATTCCTATCTACTACCTATCACAAGCGATAATCTTAAATAGCCGAATGATAATAAAAGCATGTTTTATTTTTTGCATTGTTGTAGTATAGCTTTTATAAAAACCACTAGTCAACTCACCATGTTTACTACAACATGATGGTAGACCAATCTCAAAAGATATGCATGCATAGTAGCGGCATGGCATCAAAATGACGGATCTTGAATAGATAAAGTAACATGTCGGATTGGTTGATACAAGTCGTTTATTTTACCATTATCATTATTATTACATACGCATTGGAAAAGCTCATTTTAATTGGTTAAGTGATATGAATAAATTAGGGATGACTTTTTTTCTTTCTTTTTTCTTAAAGAAACGAAAATGTGCAGAAGTGCAGCAGTGTAGTATAATTTGAGATGGTGTAAAAACCTGAGCAGTTTTTTATCATCCTTTTTTACATGCATATGTCATCATCCCCTTGTGATTTTCTTGATTTATTCTGCCCCACAAGTTGAGTTGTGTGGTGGTGGTGAGTGATGTGATGCCTTGCATGTTGCATGTAGCAGCGTAGCGGGTTATAAAGGTGGACTGTGTGTTCATTAGTACATTTATTTGATGTGGTACTGGTTTTTTTATATACCTATATTTTTTGTTAGTAGAGTGAAAGGATTAGGTATAGATTGTTGCAACGTTGCAAGCTTTGATTTGATTATGCATGGTTTTAAAGCATGCAATGTGATTATGGCAGATAAATGATATTATGAGGTGGTTGGTGGTGGTTGATGATGATGATGGCATTGCACTAAAAGCATAAAGCGAGGAAGCATATCATATCACGAAAGGAAGAGTACAAGACGGAGAGCGGAGGTGATAACACGATACATCATTCCAAAATCGGCATGATATAAAACATCTTGGCATGTCCGTGTCAACAATCCATTCTCAACGATGATTAATGTGTTTTTAATAATAATTGTTTCTTTTGGCGCTACTGTGCGGACATCTATAAAAAACGGAGGTTTTTTTAATTCCTAAATACAAGTAATAAAAATATTTTTACAGGCATAATCATCATAAATACCTACATAAATTGTTGCTGTCCTTATGATGATAATTTCATTTGCAGGTATAGGGATTATGTGTGTTGGATTGATATAATGGATAAAGGTGATGGCAATAATTAACGTTTGCTAATAATATTCCGCCTCTAAAACGGATTACAAAATGGATTATGATTTATATTGGTGATGGGAATGATTACTTAATTTAGTTTTAAGTAAGGGAGCTCATTTTTTTCTGTCCGTTATGAAAAAACTCTGTCTCTAATAATGAATTACGGAAACAGCAGCACCGAATACATTTAAAATCAATAAGGAAAAAGAAAACTACTGCCGTGTATTTTCTGCACGAATGAGATATTTCATAAATTTTTATTTATATTCGGTTATATAGTAATTACACTTACCAAAATTGATACAAATTTTGCCTTAAAGGCTAATGATTAAGATCTAGAATATAAGCTGAACTTTGACGACACATAAATATATCTTGACGCCAGAATTAATTTAAGCTTAATTCAGATATCTTTTTGGTTTTTCATCTAGTACAATGTTGAAAACAGCAATTATAATAATTTTGACAATCAATCAAAAAAAGAAATTGATGTTTAGATAATAGTCCTACTATTGTCATATAGATATGTTTTTGGTTGTTCATCTAGTACAATGTTGAAAACAGCAATTATAATAATTTTGACAATCAATCAAAAAAAGAAATTGATGTTTAGATAATAGTCCTACTATTGTCATATTTTTTCATTCATATGTAAAGTATGCCTTCAAAAGCATCATTTCACCACTTTTGGATTTTGAAGGCAAAATATTTGAAAGAACAACAATTTTCAGGGCATGTTTTTGATTGAAATGGATGATTGATTTTTCTTCTTATAATTTCTTTGCGTAAGCAAACTACTAGTTGATGAATTATTTTATAAAGCTTCGCTCATATACCCCGTACTTTACACCTCAATAGAAAGTCAAAAGAAAAAATTTATTACAAGAAGTGTTTTCTTTTTTTAAAGAAAAAAAAAACAAGTATTTCATATTTATTTTTCAGACCTCCAGGAATAAAGTATTTAGAATACAAAAGTATACTATTTTTTCTCCACACATTTTTGTATATTTTTTGAGGCAACATAATTTGCACAAGCATAATAATATAGCCTTTTTTAGTACATTATGTATGCTAGTACACTTACCAACGCAATATTATGCGGAGGTCGGTCACATCTCTCACAACGGACATAATAATATCCCCTCTCCATTTTAATATTTCATATATGCATTCATTCTCTCTCGTAAGTCCATCAACATGATCTCCAACACTTGCCCATTTTGTTTTTTTCCGTCTTTCTGTAAAAAGTGGTTGTTGTTGTGGCTGCGCTGCTGCTGCTACGCAATGTATGTTTTCCCCCTACCATCATCATCATCACAAAACTGTTTGACTACTGGATAGAATGGAAAAGCCGGATGACCGACTGACTCTTTCATCTTTTCCCCTGCTCGTTCTTCTTCTTCTTCTTCTCTCGAGATATGAATAGATGGGTTGGGAAACTTCTGTTCTTCTCCGTACATTTTTTTTAACCGTAGTAGTCAAAAGAGAAATGGTGGTGGTAGTGGTGGCGGTGGCAGAGAGGTAATAATAATGGCCGGTTGAGTTGCCTTATCATCTTGCTCTAAAGGGAGGGAGATCTGTTCTGTTCCACGTTGCTTGTTTCTCTCCTCTTCATTCCATTATACATTTATGCTTGCCTTTTTTCAGTGTGCAGTGCGTTGTAGTAGTGATGATGATCTAACTCCTTCACTCTCCGTGTAAAAATGTGTGATGGTAGTGGTGGTGGTGGTGGTTGTAGTGGAGTCGAGTTTGTGTGGTTCAGTCAACGTCTGAATCAAGAATGAGGCAGGCAAGAAAAACAACTTGAATAAGAAGTGAAAAATCTATTCACTATACAAAATATATACCTACATACATCCAATAATAATACAACATGCTATATAGGTATACATATTATGTATATGTTATGCAAGCATTAAAAGCATACACACGCCGTTTTCTTCTTCTTCTTCTGTTCCTATATACCTCAATATTTGATATTGCTCTCATACTACACAAAAAAATATATACGTATTATTATTTTATTATGAACCTCAACATTGATCTCCCACTTTTATGTACAATAATATATACTACCTATATATTATTCTCTGCTCTTTCCAGATTCTCTGCTCTCTGTGTTGTAATAACTGTGATGATGATATATAGAGCTATACTATATACAGTTTTAACCTATACACCCTTCTTTTATTATATAAGACCGCATCTTCAATCTTGCGTACTTTTTGATCTTTCCTTCTACTTGCATGCATAATATATGCACCTACATATATATAATGCATATATGTATATACGTATATATTCGTGTCTACATTCTACATGCAGAGACGAGATATCTTTCTACATTTCTCTCTCATCTTCTTGAGTGAGATTAGTTCATGATCATGATATTATCATGTTGTTGATGAGTAGAATGATGACCGAGTGTATCAGATGACTTTGACTTGATATCAATAGCTATGCATATGCATATGTACGTACCAGTGCAGTGGTGTATTCAAAATATTATCCAGTATTTTTTACCATGTCATATTTTTTTTCATACATAAGTAGGTACATATATAAAGATGCATTATATAAATTTACATACATACCGAAATACATACCTATACATCCCCGTGTAGAACATGATTCTAGCTTTCAACAGTGCAATTAAAAAGCATGTAAATGTGGTTAAAACGTTTTTACGATGTAGCAAAAAAAAATTGATATTAATTTATACAGCCAAGGGGACGTACCACATTGTCTTTTTATAATAATTAGGGATTGTTGGTTGCCGCATTCAGGAATGTTACTGTCTACTACTAAAATATTTTTGGTATGTAATTATTTTTCGATTGTTTATTCTAATTACCTGAGCAACACTGGTGATGGTGATGATTGGTTCTTATCGGTCGGGTCAGGGCGGTTCTGTGGTTGTCCAGCATTTTCCTCATGTGTTGAGTTGAGAAATGTTACAAAATAATACAAAAATAATTTTGGTGCTTTCTTGTAACATTCTGTTTTCTTTCTTTTTTTGGTTGGAAGGATTGACACCGGTTCTCCAAGGATCCTGGTTGTGTTTTAGTAGCCAACTTTCAGCAAAACCTTTTCCAAATCCCATACTACAGTATTGGTACCACTTCCTTCATTCCATCTCATTTGTTTTGGATTCCTTTAAAATTAAGAGAAAAAGCACAAAGTTCAAAAATTGTGTTTATGTTGTGTCCTTTTTTTAGAAACAGGCAAAAAATCACAAAAGTATACCTACACATACACACAGACAAATTGACATTTATTTTAAAACTTTGAAGCAGATTGCAAAAAAAAATATTTCACTGTGCTGCTGCATAACTTTTTTTTGGAATGTCTACATACAAGAGTGACGAACACGTAACTGCAATTTGGCACATAACTTTTAAATTCTATTCAAATTCATCAACGTAAAAAAGGAGTGAGCTCGCGCACGCCTAACTTTTGCCCACTCCTCTCCTTCTTCATGATATGTTTTTTTGCACATAAAATGTATGTGTGTATGTAACTCAGGCATTGAATTAGGATACAGAAAGCAATGCCACAATTTTTTTATCCACTATATAATATGGCTTTTATACAACAGACTTGACTGCTGTTCTTCCCTCATCAAAAAAAAAAGAGTGAGAGAGAGAGAGACAGAGCTCACTCGGTATCTTTGTACTTCTCTCACAGTTTACATCTTTTTTACACACGCTGCCTTTCAGGATTTTTCATGATAAATAAACATGAAAATAAACATTAATACTTCGTCAGAGTCAGATCAGTTTCTTGTTTTTCCTTTACTTTACGTACTTCCTCCAAAATATAATTCTGAGCGCAGAAAAATAAGGAAAAAAGCCGCAGAATACAAAATTTCCTCACACTGCTTTTTTCATTGCCACTACTGCACTGCATGTGCTGCTGCTGCTGCTGCATGCATGCACACAAAAAACATGGACAGTGTGGTCGCTTATAAATTTTTACACTATTTTCACAATCTCTGTTTTCCTTGTTTTTTTTATTCTTCTTTTATTACGCAACTAATTTATATTTCACACTAAACTAGACGTGTCATCATCTCTCAACAAAAAATAGGAAATTAAGCAAACAAAAATGGTGTTGTCAAAAAAAGAAGATTGAACAGGAGAGCAACAATAATTTGATGATGATGATGGTGGAACACTAGGTATACAAGTAACATATTCACAGGCACTTTTTTAATGCCAGGAGATTCAAGACGATTCTTGTGTACGACGACCAGTTCACTCTTACACACAACAAAACAAGAGGAATACACAAGTGAATCGAAAAATGATCACCTGTAGTAATAATAATGCCTAATAATATCCCTAACAGCAGTGTACAAGCTACATGTTACCTTGTTGTTACTTCAACTATCTCAATCTTCTCTACTGCTGCTGCTGCTCCTGTTGCGGCTGAACTCTCCTCAGAGCGCCAGGTTGTATAAATGTCGTAGGTGAATACAAATGAATTGTCTGAATGAACTCTCAAATGAGGCAAAACTTGTATCAAGCCAGCAGGAGGACAATGAATTCCCCATCACATAGCACAAAAACTTCTCCAACCAACAACAAGACAACCAACTTGTTTTAATCATAGAGAAGAAAAAGAAGAATAAGATGATGATGAGGTTGAGCAGCAGCAGCAGCAGCACATCAGCATCAGCCGCAGCAGCCAGTGCAATGCCAAAAGAGCAACACGCATAGCTAAATAGATGCTGGTCATACACTAAGCGCTAAGAAAACCATGATGAGCAGCAGCCTCACCAGCTCCACAAAAAGAAGAGAGAGAGAAGAGTTAAATGAAGAAGCAAGTGCAGTCACTATAATAGTAAATTTGTATGTGTATATTATAATGATTTGAGGTGTAGCCATACATCCAATTCAAAATCAAAGTCAAGTCTGGTCAGAAGAGAAGAAGAAGAGTGGGGATCAAGCAGCTCTCCAAATAATTCACAGATGCAAATTAGCAATTCTTTTTTTTTCTTCTTATTATTATTCTTCTCATCTCTGTCTTTCTTTTGGTTATACGCTAAAGTGTATGTGAGAGCAACTTTAATATTTTGCTAATATTCTTACCTATTATATCTTCTCCTTTTTTTAATCAAGATACAATATATAAAATGCATACATTGTGCTTAAATACTTGAGAATGGACAGCAATCTCGATGAAGACAGCAA
>JAHZNC010001580.1:0-19277 GCA_027744095.1 Zhuqinia jingwanae
TTTGCTGAGCTTGCTCAAATCTTGCTAATAAGAGATTATCTAACAGCAGTAGTAGCACAGCAGTATGTAGTAAGCAACTTCCTTTTAAACCCCCTATCACGTTTATTTTTGAATGCCATTTGTTACTACTACTGCTACTGGAATGCATACATTCTTTATTTGCTCCACTTTTCACTGGAAATCCAGCAATTTTTTTTGTGTAAAAAAAAGCTTTTCCACGTTTTATTATTAATTTCTCCATTTTTTAAATAAATTTAAGTGAAATGATATTGTACGTACATACTTACGATTTCATTTTCTAGTTTACTTATTTTTTTAACCTACACATGAACACACATTATTGTGTACACAAAGAGTACTTATGAACAATGAGTTATTTTTTGTTCGCTGCAGGAAATAATTTAAAAAAAAGGTATCTGGAAAAATAAGTGTTTAAAAAGTACTTTGCGAGTTAAATTAGTCGTTTTTATGTATTATTTTGTGTGTGGTATTTACATAACATGTACTACAATTTACATGGGATAAAAATTGCTCACAAAGAAACAGAAAGAACATTTATGGCATGTGTACTTGTTCATTATTTTTTTTTGTATTTTGTACTTTTTTTCTTTGCTCTTTTAAATCTTTTTACGACTCTGTGTGTATTCCGTTATGCTAGGTAAATGAAAATAATGGTACTACAATTTCTGTGTAGACAAGTTTGAACAAATAAATGAAAAGAGAGCGAAAGAAAGAAAGAGACATAATAGTACGAGCAAAAAAAAATGATCCCATGTATTTTGTACGCTATGAAACTGGATAAACGTTCGTTTAAGAGAGTGTAACTTTATATACATAACATATTACTATGCACCTACAAAATATGCTTTAAAAACATGAGCTAGTAATTTCTGCCTGTGTCCCACAAAATTTATTATAAAAAGGAGCACCATATACTATATACCACACTATATCATCATAGCCCGCTACTATACATAAAAAGTAGAGCAAAAAAAGGGAGGCCATTAAAACTATTGTTGGCCTGCAATTTAATAAATCCTTCTTTATTTTGCTGACTTTGTAAAAAAAAAGCTTTTTGCATTTCATTTTCATCTTTCTCAGAGGCTCGAGGGCTCTTCCTGTTCTTCAAGATAGTCTGTTATTTAACGTATTATTATTATTCTTATGTTATGCATATGGATGGGGCATTATGTTACTCCTCTGTGGTACTACTCCATGTACTAAGGCTAGATGTAAGAGCTGTCATTGTATATTATTTAAAGGAAAGTAAATCCATCTCTAGCACTTTCTTTTCTTCCTTTCCATTCTCACTTTTTTTTAAAGGTGTGCAGTATGTGTATATATAACATGCATACATATTATTATGTAAATGGTGAGTTTATTCAGTTTTCTGCAGAGATTGTATATAAAAAAGTAGCAAAAAAAGAAGTATACCTAAAGGCTATATAGATAAAATAATTTTATAACGACTTTATATGACAAGTTTTCACTTGACGAGTGTGTGTATATGTGTGTGTGCAAGCAGCTTTCTGTACTTGCTTTGTTGTATTCTTTAAAACGTACATTTCTTTTTACATAAGTGTGTCTTCCTCTCAACAACCGGAGTTCTTTTTCCCCTTTTATCAGAAAACTGTATCAATGCTGATTGCCGACAACGCCAATTCTTCAAGTGATGATAAGTAGGACCACTCTTTGATGCTCCAGTTATACATCATCATCATAACATAACAGCAATCCAATGGGATAATGCCTTCCTCTAAAAAAAGAGAATATTCATAATAATATCAAATAAGCACTCTGCCTACAAAAGTCATATAACTTGGAAAAATTAATATTTACGAGAGAGGAAAAGTTGAATGAATCCTGATAGGAAAATAGAAAGTAAATTAGGTACATGCATATAAACGCTAAATAAATGTAGTTTGAGTCGTTTCATCATGCATCGCCTTTAAAATGCTATTAAAATTTATTTCACACCGACTTTTCTTCATTTACTTTTAAGACAAATAATATATGCCATGTTGATTTGGGTATTATTTTATTGGTCACGGAACAGCGAAAATATAGGTTCTATCAAACCATCTGCTGAAAAATCTTCTTTCAAGTTTCTCCACTCGTCTTGCACCATTGCCTTCTTTTTTACCATTTACAGGAATTTGAATTTACATCACAATAACCAAGCCAGTATCCAGGTGAGAGTTTACTATACACTAATCCTAATACAGATTTCCAGACTTTGAGCTATTCATTCCTTTATACCGAAGGATAACATAATGTTGTACAAATTTGTTATACATAATACACATATATACTCGACCTCCTCCTCCTCCTAGTCGTCTTTGAGCCCAACTACTATAGTCATTCAGAATATAGGCAAGCATTTTGAGTGTAGTTTTTTCCTGTTTTTTTAATACTAAAAATAGGATTTCAGACTTCCCTTCTTGTATTCTTCACATGTCTATTTTAAAAGCATGTCAAGAATAATACTGTCTCAATTAAGGTGTAATTGTGCTTCTGTTTCTATTCTAAATTCTAAATTCAATATATACACGCGTAGGTATAAATATAAATACTAGAAAAGTACACACAGAAAATGGTGTGTTAGGGTTCATAGCATTCTCATCTCATACCGGTGGTGGTAGTGAACAGCTTAGCACATGATCTTTTTTTCCCCAGAAAATGGGAGCATAAAATTTTTAGTAGTATAAATGAATGAATGCTATGATGGGTTGGGATTTGAATAACGGCTGAAGTACACTTCTACTGGAACAATGGTTGCTTTTTCCCGTATTTTTTTTAAATCCAAGTCTTCTTTTTTTTACATTAGAATGGATACGCAGCTTCCAACTGTGAGCCAAATGATACGAACTTTCACACACACACAAAAAACAAGTCTATTCAATAAAACGTCTGGGTGTGCCAGTTTTTCATCAACAGTCGAGTGTAAAAAATCTGTTTTTAGTTGGCAGGATGTAGTAAAAAATGGTATTTTCTTCATTATCAATGTTTTCATGGTCGGAAAATAGACGTGTTGAGGAGAATAAAATGTCTCTGCATTTCATCATAGAAGGAAAAAATTTAGCTGAGATTTACATAATTTAACATTACCCATAGATTTAAGAGTGCATAAATATATATATATATATATTGTATGAAAACCTGCTGGCATAAATCTAATAAAAAAGATGAAATAGCAAAAATAGCAAAAATAGGAAAGGGAAAAAATATGTCAAACAATATGTAATAGTATACAGATATGAACAACGCATTGTGGCCTTTATGATGTAAAAAGTGAATAAACTTTCATTGAAACTGACGATAAAACATGAGCTTTCACTTAGCATTTTGTACATTCTCTTGATATGTACGTTTAAATATAGTGGTATGACAAGGTTAAAACACTTTGGGTAGAGAGAGATGCGATGGTATGTGTAGTAAGTAGTTCATGATGATGATACGTGTAGTTCTTTCTTTTATCGCACTTATGTGATAACCTGCCATCTCATCTAACTTTCAGAATTGTCAAGAAAAAACCACCAAAAGCGCATATTGCCACAATATTTTTTGGACAGATGTTATATTGAATATATAAACGCATGCTAAAAAAACGTTTTTCAGTTTTCTGTACCTTACGGCTATACTCAAGTTAGTCGTAGCTCATGCAAAAAAAAATGCCTTAACGCAAAATATAACATTGTTAGATTGTTGCTGATTAAATAGACTGGTTTTTTGCTAGCACACGAAATATTTTGAGGACAACCCTTTGTCATAATAATAATGTTAGATTAAAGTTTATCAACTTTTGATCATTCATTTTTCACAATTCTGGTAAAGTAAAAATTTGGAAAGGGGTTTTCACGAACCCATATTCTCGCATCCTTGTCAAAATCATAAAAATTAGTCCAGAATCCAAACCTTTTGGCGAAGAAGCAGGAGGATCCCTAAACTGGGTTAACTTATAAAGGGGCTATTTGCACCATATAACCTTCTAATTTTTCTCAGTTCGGTTGGTTCCAATGAAATTAACTGCGGTAAATAAAACAAGCGTTTTTTTGCATTTATTTGTGAAACTTTACGCTGCGAAACGTGTGTTTTTGGATCACATCCATCACTGAATTACTACCTGCTACTGTAGAGTTGCTCTTCAAATTTGCTATAAGAAACAGCACTCACAGCAATTTTCATCGCAGAATCGCATTCATGAAGAAGCATAGCGGCAATTCAAATTCATAAACATGCAGAGATTTTTGACAACTGCCTTGAGCAGCGACAATTTTTATTTGAATTTATGTATAACAAAAAATTCGGAAAACAAGGAGAGAAAACTAGGATGCGCTGAAGTCACCAGTATTTATTTTTTAAAGCCTGCCTTGAACACTCACAGACAAGAAATTTCATAATTATAATTTACTTGCCCAGGTACCTGGTACAAACCTACATCAAATTTCCATACTTTGTTTTAATATTGAGAGACATCCTGCAAGCGTCTACAATTTCACATGATAAAACTTACGGGCAACCCAAGTTCGGGTGCCTAAGAAAAGGCTGTCTTTATTCAAATTGAAATTCAGCTTTCTAAGTCTAACCCTTTGATCATTAGAGTTATCGTTAGATTTCATCTTTTGTTATGAACATTTTTATGTCAAACCTATTGCGTAAATCGTCGTAAATTGATACACTAACTACGAATATGATATTCGTTTTTGCTAATTAATGCTTTAATTAGTCAAACAAATTTTGTATTGTTGAAATCGTGTAATTTAATACTCAGATTACGAATATGATATTCATATTCGTCTACTTTTTGAGCAATTTAAAAGCTCAATGTAGAATTATCTAGAAAAATTTGTTTAATTTGCAAGTAGATGGAAACTCAAGCACAATTTTCTGTACTAAATGGCGAAGAGTGAAAGCACTCTCACCGTAATGAAGGAATACTTACTAACCTAAGAAATTATAGAATTGGACCTACCACCAAACAATTATTTTCAAAACTTGTTTATTTGTTCATTTTCTGCATTTTACAAGGAATCTCCACGAATTGCTTGAAAATTGTTGTCACTTAATTGAGACATTCAATAAGTTAAATTTCGAAAATCTGAATGCAGATTTCAGTATAGAAGGTATTACACACTATTTAAATGAAGCATCCATGTTCTTTCAAAATATAATATTAATTTCATTGATAATGCAATGATTATTCTTTCTCATTCCATAAAGTGCATAATAGTGTGTAAATTTTATGAATACAGAAAATTGTGTAAAATAAAATGTCCATTAAACAAGTGAACTCATTTACGTGCTAACCCGGTTCAAATACATACACCTATATTTATTATTTGGCAATGCGTATTCAAAGACACTTGGATTCCCATAAATATAATAAGTAATACATAGAGGCCTATTATTATTACGACTAAAACAACTGCATCATGTACCGTCTTGTCCAACCATATAAAAGCACAATATCATTTCATTAGGAATTCTTCCAGCAGCAGCCATTGGAAAAAAACGACCCGGTTTTATCTCTATTATGGCCATCATCATTACAAAGCTTTTAAGCAAAATGTCTGCCAAAAACAGCCTTGATGGAGACAAGATAACACTCCCATCATCACCACGAGCAGAAGAAGCATGCATCTGTGATGATAGCTATTACTACAGAGGAAAAGGGGGGAAATCAACTAGCTAAAAAGCTATACATGATGATCGACATGACGGACTCGACAACAGAATTAGGTCTTAAAAATGGAATGGTTTTTTCCCTCGACTGTTGGTCATCAAGGCATATGCACACACAAAGCACGGATAACTTTTCGGAAATGTTTTTTTTGCTAGTCGTTTTAGTGGGGTCATCATAATCTCTGGCATAGCTGGAGAAATGATGCATTAGAAGCAATAGGGGAAAAGTCATGTGGGCAAGGCTGGTCATCATCATATCTGCTATAGTAAAGCAAGTTGTTGATTATAGAGGTGGTGGTGGTGGATAAAGCGCACTTTATTATACAGCTGCAATATAGCGTATCATGTATAATGTAAGTAGAGCCACTGACATGACCACCACCACCATCACGGAAGCCGGTAGTCTGTGTAGCCATTGCCTGTCGCCATAATCAAAATTACATTGTATAATGTCATAATATAGTACTTCTATATATTCTTTGTGAAACGCACAACATTCCTACACCGAACCAATTTCCAGATGTCCCCGGTAAAAGTCTGCAGTAGCCGGAGAGAAAGAGGGGAAAAGAGCACATGGATGAAAGGAAAGGAAAAGCACTCAATCATCTGTCCCCTCGCTTTACTCTATATACGCTCAATTCAGGGAAAAAAATATTTTGTACTTTCTTTGGATTTTTCATCATGCCAAAAAATACAAAAATCGTGGGTGCTTATACCCTCTTTGACTTTTGTCTTTTTTGCCTGTTGAAATAAGAGAAAGTGACGTTATAATAATAATGAAAGGGTACATACATAACTATGTACATACGTACACGAGGTATAATATACCTACATTATAACATAGTACAGTACATTAAAAATTGTCTGGATATACAGACACACTAGACTTTCCAGCCAGCGTTGCACGCTGGACCCCTTCCCCTGGTGTTTACCCCACTTTCACCATATTTATAATTCTAGTATATTCCCATTTCCAGCAAGTTTGATTTTGATTGATAAGACCAACGGATAAAAAATTTGATCATCAAAAAGTTTAGTCGTCAAAAATCAAAATCAAAAGGTGAGGCAGAGGCAACCGTACGTACGTACGGTTGTTCGCAACTCGCTCTCATGTAATATGATATGTATTTAGAATATAGCAAAAAGTGTAACATAGACAAATGTTAAAGTTTTTCTTCCTTTTCCTGTCTTGCGTTTGGTTCTAGTTGGCTAACGTCTTCGATCCGGATGGTGACATGTATGTGTATTGTATACTGTGTATATGAAGAAATAGATATAATGTTATATGGATGCCAGAAAGACATTTAATATTATCGTATCTTGTATTTATTTTCGTGTTTGTTTGTATTTACACATCTTATATTTCATATATGATAGGGATTGTCAACTTAATTGAATAAAGGCAAAAGGGGACAAGAAGACAGAGCAGAGGAAATTACAATGAATGTTTGTCTAACAAAATGAAAAAAAGAAATGATTTTTCCTTTTGTTTGAAGAAAAGACAAATGGGTCAAGATAGCAAAAAAAAAAAGATTCTACTGAACTGTGAGGAGAACTTGACTCCAACCAAAACATAGTATAGTGTGGGTTTAGAATTTCATAAAACTGCACAAAAAAGTAAATGAAGAAAATGTTCATATAAATGGCAAAGGCTGTGCATATGCTGTGTGGTAGTATTATAGCTTCTCTATTTTGATCTCTAAAGAATGACCTGTTGTAAGTCTTAGACCAGACGGTCAATAAGATAAATCGAGAAAACATCTTTCCTTGTTGCAATATATAAATTTTTATGACAACTATGATGATAATAACCGTTATTTCTTGCGACCATAATTATTACTACAAATGTATGTGTGTTTATATATACATATATTAATTTTGGAAACTAAATGATACTATGACGAGTGTTACTACTGGAGCGGAAGAATCCAATGTTTACGATCCTTCCAGTTAACTCCAGTTTTACCGGAATGAGAATATGGCAATGATTGCACAGTTCGTTCAAAGTTGGATAATTAAAGTTGGAAGTAAACATGGACAAAATGTTGAACTTTGCCATCTGAGAAAGGGGAAATGGACAAATAGGCAATTGTTTTAGGCAAGTTGACAAGAAGGATTTTAATGATATGATTTCCTATCCAACATTGCACAAGGCTATAGGTCAACTGTGAGGTCATTGAGAATGGGAAATTAAACTGAATGAACATCATATGGTCAATATTTGCAAGCCTCTTTTATATAATAATGTGGGCTTCTGTGATATAGCTTGCGTAAAAGAAGGAAACAAGTTAACTTGTAACCAAGTATTTTTCCCATTTTTTTTGCTGATGCTGAATAACCATTTAACTTTTTCCTTGGAAAAACAGGCAGCGCAGCGCAGTGACAAGCTTTAATACAGGCTTGAGCGCACTACACACGCTAATATATAATAAAACGCTTTTGAAGTCGATTGTTCTAACGGAAGATCATATTTGTGGCTGGATACACATGTTATTATGTATACATATTTTATTATGCATGTGTTTATGTAAACAGCAAACACAAACAAGTTTATTTATTTGTGACCTGGATTGGACCTAGAGAAGTGCACCTTGTTTTCATATTGATTTTTATGATTATTATTATAAGAATGGAAATCAGTAATGTGAACAAAGCATTTGAATTGGAATGTCTCGGATGATTAATGATCAAAAGAAAAGTATGTGCGCATGAATAACAAATAATAATAATAATCTTTATGTTTATTGGCTGATTGCAAATGTAGAAATTGTGGCAGGAAACATCTTGTTATTGTGAATGACTTTTGGAAATGTTTATTGTTTCTTTTCCAGTGTGATGCAGGCTCTCTGTCTTCATCTTGCGTCATCAGTAGACTACACTACAAACTACCTCGTTCTAGAAGACAAAGCGGATACACAGAAGCACTATATAGTATTCTCCAAATAATATATTATTATTTTCAGAAAGCAGAGCTACAATATACAAAGGTTTCTTTTTCTTTAGTTATATTTGACTGGGATCTTACAAAACAAAACAATGGCGAGAGTATAAAATGAAATATATTCGTAGTAATCTGGGGTCCACTTTATATATTCAAAAAAAATTATTGTTTGCACATAATATATAAATAAGAAGAGGACAAATAATATGAACTACGTAAGTACATACGTTCGTTGTTTGTGTATGCATCCAAGTTATTATTTACAGTATAACAGTTATAAATAATAAGAAATAATCATAATTTTGTATACATTAAATCTCATTAAATATATTATTATAACAAATGTTAGAGTTGATGCTTGGAAGATAGGGAAATTTGGATTGTTAGAATTTTTTGTACTTTATTACCGCACGAAACGTATATTGTTTCTTTTCTTAGTTTTGTGGAACAAACCTAAATAGGTATACCCACATGCATATTGTATACAAACAGGATTAGGATAAAATATCAAAAAAGATATGAAGTATACTGCACGATGTCGTAAAACAAAAGAGTATTGAAATCGAAAATTTAGATAGATTGAGAATTTTTTTGTACAAAGAGCTTCAAAGAAGCTCTGCTCCAGAAAGTAAATGAAAACTTGATTTTAGTTGTCAAAAGTGTCGTTCTCAGAATATTTCAAGTAAACCTGTTATATTGTGATAGATTGTGATATTTACAAATGTGCGTATTATATAAATTCTTTCATGAAAGGATGACTACTACTATACTAGCGGAGAAAGTTTAGACAAATGATGTAGAATTCTTTAGTATACAGCATCTGAGAAGTTTCAAAGGATCCACATCGTTTTAAGATGACTATATTTGCAACACTTTTGCAATTTTACGGGAAAGCATAAAATATTTTACCTTCTACCCGTTTTATGACGATACTTGGTCAGATTTAAATTGATGACTTCATCCTGCCACCACTAGATCCAGTCTCGACTTGGCTTGCTTGTGACGCAGGGACAATTGATGTAAAACTAAACTGTTGTAACGTCATCAATAAGTAGCCGAACGCATGATACACGTTTCGCCTGGTTCTATTTGCGGTTCCTCTTGGGAAGGTTTTGTAATCAACGCCATATTCTAAATCTGGGGGCAAAATTATTCCTACGTACAAATCTCTAAATTCTCAACTTTTTTATAGTGGGGATGGTTCATCATGCATAGTGATTTCAGATGTCCAAATGGTGTAGATTCGTATATCAAAAACAGAATTCCGAAATTCATTTTAGAGGTTTTTTTAAGATAATCTCGTGACGGATATATGACCGGACAGACTCACAAAGCGATCTCATAAACTATGATTCCAAGGTCGTTGGGGCTTGTCCGGCTACTTAATAAAAAATACGAAGACTGGCATCATGTCAAAAGGAAGAGTATAAGGAATGAAAAAGTCGTGTTCCAAGAAAGAGCCTGTGCGACAGCATGACACCCTAACGGAGCAGTTTAAAAGACTGAACACAAAAATTCTCTCAAGTCAAAGTCTGAACAAATAATCCTATGATGTAAAGTACTTCCAACCAACACAGCAGCACAGGTATTAAATTCTTTACTCATCACCAAAATGTCGGAGGCAATTGAAAAGGACAAAGAACAAACCAACCTGATTCTTGTTCCCTTTTCAAAAAGCGTAGAAACCAACACAGCAGCACAGGTATTAAATTCTTTACTCATCACCAAAATGTCGGAGGCAATTGAAAAGGACAAAGAACAAACCAACCTGATTCTTGTTCCCTTTTCAAAAAGTGTAGTACAAACCTGACTGAGAGATGTTGATATTGATGATGAAGGACACAGAAAATGAGAGAAAAAAAAGAAACCCGTTTTCCTCTTTCAAAATCTCAAAAGCAAAAGATAATATTCTTACTACAACCAAAACCCACAGTTACAAAAGAAGTAGCAATCGGTTTAAAAAAAAAGTTGAACCACCTTGAAAAAATATCCAATCCAGCAGCATATACATATATATATATACATGCATGCACATGTATAAAAGGGAGTCATCTACCGTAATCTGTGTTCTTGGAAGAAAAGAAAAAGAGATGAAGGTAAGAAGATAGTAATTCCAATCCCGTCTTCCAGTTAAATCGCATCCAAGGCATTTCTATTGTCAAACATTTCCCTTACTCTCTCTTGATCTTTCCACAAAAAAAAAAGAGAAAGGAGAGGCAGAGAAAGACGGCTTTGATCAGACAAGAAAAGGGGAAAACCAAGGAACAAATCAATCTTGAAAACACATACACACAGACACACATGACGAGAGAGCAAAAGCTACCTTCTCTAGTACAACATGACATTACGACATTGCGTATCAACTCAACTCCATATACTATACCTATATTGTACAACAGCACTTCTTGTGATGACTCTCTCTTTTTCTCTTTCTCACAGTAGGAAATTTTCTATCAAACCAACCACGTGTACTACTACTACTACTACACAACAATGGCGAAAATGTTTCTACGTAGGTCGCTGTATGTTATGTGTTATTAGGGAAAATGGTGTCGGAGCTCAAAATCCTTTATAGCCATTATTTTGCTAACATTTTACTTTTCTCCCCGCATACATGTTTACACAAAAAATGAATACTCTGTATGATGTGTGCATATGTGCATGGTTGCTCCTCTATATAATATGTGTAGTGATTCTGATGAGGGAAAAGTAAATAGAAGATAGGTGTAATAATATGATTTCTGATTCTTTTTACTCTTACTAGCAGATATAGTAGTAGCAAGGGAGTAAGTGCCATTTGATCATTGAGCACGTACCGATGAAATTCTTATGAAACCTGAATTCATTTTCTCGACGCACTCTCCCTGTTTTCGTGTTTTTTTCCTCCTTTGCGAAACATACAACGCGTGATATACAAACAGATGTATGTATGTACATGCACATAACCACGCACGTCATCCGTATTTATTATAAACGACGAATCATGAAGTCGATTTCTCTCTCGAGGTTTTTTTAGTAGTGTATTGTATATATGAACTGTTGTTGTTGTTGTTGTCGTCATCGTCATGTGTGTGTGTGTTTGGCAATAATATTAGCTAGGTATTTTGTCGCTATAAAAATGAGACTACGCAATAATAGATATGTTATGTGTTACTATATATGTTTCCGATTTTGTGTACCTGTAACCATATATTTTATGTGGTATCATCATCTCCTCCAGTCTCATAATATTAACAACAACAAGAAATTTTCCTTGAGCGTAATCATTCAAGCCAAACCTGAACAGTAGCAGCAGCAGCAACGGAATAAGTTAATGTGTTTTTACATATTTGTTGTATATTTTTGTTTTGTGGAAATAAAAACATATTACGTATATTTTTATTCGATATGTATCTACATACACACCTTTTTTGAATATATGTATTCATGATATTAATACTAAATATGTGTATAGATAGACGTAAAAACAGCAATAAAATAATAATGCGATGTTTTAACAGTCTGACTGATTGCGCACGTGAAAGCAAAGCACATACATTTTAGAAATAAGAAACAAAGTTGGTTGAGTATCGGTTTGGGTTCCTTTACTGCAGTGTATATATTATGTATATAGGTATATGTATATCATACCATGTATTCTTTAAAAGGTTGCCAATCATTGACTACTCTATACTGGTGCAAAAGTATATAAAAAATCCCTTTAAAAAATTAAACACTTTTCTTATTTTTATACGGCATCCCTTCTTATACATATTTTTTCGACAAGCGGCAGTAGTAGTCGTCAAACTAATAACTGTTGGGTTTTTGTAATAATACAAGTAACTTTCAAACATTTTCCCGTATCCCGACAGAAAGCAAATGGTATGGATGGCTTTATTGAGTGAGAAAAATAGCAGGACGGACGCGGTGGAAGCTGCACAGACTACAAATATCTATTACATATATATTCACTATATACGGGGATGCTGCATGCTTAGTAATAATGTAGTCCTTTTCACATTTTTTGCAGCCATCTAACATCTGCAAATTTTGAAGAAAAATATAACTACCTGAAAGAGCGAGAGAGAGAGAGAGATGGTAGTCGAGAGATACACATAATCGATGACTTCAAAGACCACATTTAAAAAAGAAAACATGGATGATTGAGCAGGTACAGGTAATATAAAATGTGTAGGATGTTATGAACCCAAAGATTTTTTTTAAAGATATTTTTTTATGTTGACGTCGGAAAAAATGTTACTGAAATCAGTGTATATCGTTCACATTATAGGTTTATTACAGAAAAGCATAATATTCAGGAACGTGTTTGGGTAGCATGGAATTGGAATGCGAGAGTGAGTGTTCAGGTTTGTAAAAAATATTACTTTGTAACATTTATATGCACAATCTCTAATACACCCTGTTAGATCTTTTTTCTTTATCATGTGTCATGTGTCTGTAATAAAATGTACAAAGCACAAATGTGTGTACTTACAATTTTTATCATAAAATGATTGCTTTTCATGAAGTTTAAGAAAAATAACAGGCAGGATATAAATAAGGATATAAGGGTTGCAATTTAACTTTTTAATTGATAAAAAATCCTTATGTACGGAATGAATTTTTTTAGAACGAGATTTTTTTTTTGGAAATTTTACCTATCAACGCCATCCAAAAAATATTTATATTCGAATTTGTGGTAGTTTATTTGCCATTTTATCGTATATCAAAACTGCAAAAAGGTGGAAATGCAAAAAAAATGATGCTTTGTACACGAAGAAGATGAGACAGGTGTATGCGTGGGTGTATGAAATGATGTGGGTATGCATGCACGATGCACGTATATTACTATACTTGGTATCTTCCCTCATGTAAAAATCCATGAATGAATACTTACTGGTGCATTCTGAGTAGTCCTTTTCAAAATCTTTTAGACATCTGCGCACTCATTGTGCTACTTTTATAAAATACAGAAAGAGCGAAGCCGTTGCTTTTTCCGAGTAACGAATTTTCCTCCCCAAAAAAGTCTTTCATTATGTCCGTAATCATGATAAATGGTTTTGGATTTGCATCCTTAGTAAATTTCAATCTTGATACTAGCAGGGCAGGACTCTCTTTGTTCTTTTGGTGAGAAGCAAGCCAACATTCAATTATTCTTGGATGTCCTTGAATGTAACATGAATTACGCTGTTAACTGTAAACACATTCAAATTTCTGTGTATCATAGAACCTATGGCTTATCTGCGAGGATGCAAATGTGCGATTTTTATTTTTTTTATTGAAATTCTCGGAAAAAAATCTTCAAATGAACATATCTGCACCTTGAATGTAACATGAATTACACTGTTAACTGTAAACACAGTCAAATTTCTGTGTATCATAGAACCTATGGCTTATCTGCGAGGATGCAAATGTGCGATTTTTATTTTTTTTATTGAAATTCTCGGAAAAAAATCTTCAAATGAACATATCTGCTATAAACAAAACCGACAATGCGATAATTAGAATATCAGCTAGAATTCAATTTATTTATATCACAAAGTTGTCCCTCAACGAACATCCAAAGAAGCATGTTATACAAAATTTTATCTAAAAGCAATTGCAATACTAAATGTAGCTCCGACATATCATCAGTCAGTCACCGGCTGAATGGAACAAGGCACGCAAGAGTATTTTTATTCGCGAGGGATTTTTCCCCAAAAAGTTTAATAGAAATATTCAGTTGACCAAAATGGGCTCAGCCTTTGTAGAGTTTGTTAGTTCGTAATATAAGATATTTTTTAAATCAGAAAACTTTGAAATAAAAATTCTATATATTTTACTTAGTTTTTTTTGCAAATTTGGTATCCATATCTGCGAATAAAAATCGCACATCTGCATCCTCGCACATACGGGCGGACCCCGTATCATATTCATATTGCTCATCGTCTACTAAAGAGGCCATTTCAACTTACCAAATGATAGTATATCAAGGATCATGACGCCCCTCACCTGTCACATGTTAATTCACCGCCTCTCTTTTCACAAAGAAATACAATAGTTTTGTTTCAGACTCTATTATTATTACAATAATTGTTTCCTGTAAAAGTAAACAATTAGTTGCTTGAATACACACAAATGCGTGAGTCAGATAATAATCTGCCTACACAACTTTCTCCATTATTATTATACTTATGTATGCATTGTGCATTTTGTGTGGGTGAGCACTTCATAGTAAACTTGTCATGACATGCCAATCACTCTTACCAACATCACCCAAACACCGCATTAAATAACAAAGCTCCCCAGCTCTGTAAGTACATCCAACAGACAAGTTTGCGGTTACACACACTAGTACGTAGTGAGTGAGCGGCGATCATAAAAGCACTCATGATGGGATGAGTACACACAGTGTACTTTGGTGAAACGAGTCCCAAGTCAGAGATAAACTGATGTTTTACACATGTTTCAGTGTATTCGCTAAAGGGAACCACTGTCATATTATTATTACATTACACAAGTGTATCGGGTGTATTTAAACGCAGTGCGCAGGATTCCAGTGAATTTATCTTCAAATGTGGAACCTATGCATATTCCTTCAGGGTACCTTGTCACAGCTCATTTTTACATATTTTTTTCCTAAAAATCCATAAAACATGCAAAATGAAATTGAATTAACAGCAATACATTTACAAGAAGTATTTTATTTTAGAAAATGCCCCACAGAAATCGCAAAATGAAGACTCTACACCATAATTAGATTTACTGGAAACTAAACTGGCATTTTTGTGTGTATGATTTCTACACGACTTTTAGGTAGACATTGTAGCACATCATTAAAAAAAATTAAACTATGAAATCAATTTCCAGCCCGTCATTACAATTATGGCGTAATGCTCACATTCAACCTTTTACTAAAAAGTGATTGCTACTAAATTGAAATGGGAAAAGTTATATGGGGCAATGAAATTGAACTCACTCATACAGTTGCAAGCTCCATATCTTTTATATAAAAATCTGAGAGTTGAAACACAAAACAATATAATGCTTCTTGGTCACAAATCATGTCACGCTGGCTTAAATATATTCAAGAAAAGAATCTTTTTATTACTAAAAGTCAAAGCCTATTTTCTTCCTTATCCTGTTATTCTTCTCTTTGAGTGTATGTGTGTGTGACAGGTTGGCTGTGAAACACTTTTCCCTTGAAACGTCGATTTAATGCTTGTGAAAAACGTATAGTAACAATGGCTAAAAATTTGCATATTATCAAGTAGGTATACATATATACATACATGTATAATATATATATGCACACTTTTTGTTATTAAAAAATATTTTGCATTCATTCTATTAAAACTGGAGAGAAAATGAGCGAGTATAAAAGACTCTTTTTGTGTGTTTGTGTGTGTCGAGGACACGACATCATCATCAGCTCATAAGAATGGCTCTTTTACTTGCTTCCTACTTTCACCACTACCACGCGCGAATGTATGTGTACATATTACAAGATGGTGTAAGAGATGAAAAGAAGTTGAGACATTTGCAAATTGCTTGAAAATATATGCCGTCATTGTGTGTGAACCCAAAATGATATGCATTTATTCATTTACTTTTGACATCGACATAGAGTCTCTCTCTCTCTCTCTCCCTTCTTATTCGTTTGCCTATCAAATTTTGGGAAAATTGCGAATGAGCTAACTTGTTATATACCTAAATAATATTTCTCAACTCTATACCAATATGCTAAACATATTTCACCTTATTTTCTCGCACATATACGTGTAGATATACCTCAAGAAATAAAATAATATGTGTAAAAAGCTCAGTCAACCCAAGTCATCATCATCATCATTCAAAATGAGCAGCATCAATGCTGGCGGCGGCGGCGGCAGTGTGGTGGCGGTGGGAATGATGACGGGGGCAAATGAAAAATTTCCATTTTACTACTAAAGCAAACAAAATAAGGACCCAAATTGTAGCAATAGAGTCGTATTTTATGAGCAATTTGCAAAACTTCACACATTTCCATCTACTGCTCAACTGCTAACTTTTTTTTCAATTTCCATTGACCAACACTTATTTACGTTCTTTATATGCGCCTCTCACTTTTATTAAGTAACAACAACAACACATTTAAAAGCAAAACATTATTTCTCATTTCCTCCATTGTCATCAACACGTAACAAAACATTCTTTCTCTATAAATTTTTTTTCTCCTTCTCTGCTGCATGCAAACTTTCCTCTCATCTCCTACAAAATAAAACCGGGGACAAAATATATCTAGTGATCCGATTTTACGATGAGTGAAATGAAAAGAAAGACACAAAAAAATCCACACATAAGTACATACATACACACACGCGTCCACTTATATCGTGTTTTGCAATGTTTAAATTGAGTTTGATGATGGGTAAAGTGAAGAGGGAACTCATGTCTCATGATGGCCTGGTAGGAAAAAAAGTAAGTAAGCAAAAAAGTGAGTAAGTAAAGTGGTAAAGCATGAGTAAAGACTTCTTTCTTTCTCTCTCTCTCTCTCTCTCTCTTTCACTCCCAACTGTGTCGTATCGTGTTTTCGTTGTATCTTGGCCTATTTGATCATCATCATGAGAAAAGTTTACGGTGTCTACCTATATGTATATGTGTGCATGTGATAACTCCATAGTAGTAGGTAAGAAGTAGTATGTAAGCAATAAACATGGCTACACAAACAAACAAAAAAAGAAGAATAAGGCTCTCGTCGCGACTTGATTACTGCACGCTGCTTGCTACTTCTATTTTACTTGTTCATCCGCTGTTCTCTGTGTGTTTTTTTTAGTGTGCGAACATCATGGTAGTTGTCGAGAAGAGAAAAGCAAGAAGACGCGTGGTGTGTGTGTGTGTGGATGTGTGTATTTGTGTGTGTGAGTGTGGAGTTATGCTTGTGCTCCTGCTAGCAATGAAGGACTATTGCCAAGAACCATTTACTTCGAAACAAGTAGACATAGGCTTTTAGGCAAGTAGACAGACATGCTTCCTTCTTCTTCTTCTTTCACAGCAAAGTAAAAGCTGAGCGTATAATAACACATCATACTACTACTACTACTACTCACATTCCAATCTAACTTTTTACTGGATCCTAGAGAGCGAACAGAGAGGGAAAAAGAGAGAAAGAGAGAGGGTTGATGCTTTTCATACCGTGTTGTCGTAACTTACCTTCAACCATTCACATAACCACACCACTACTTTTACTACTACTGCCAGAAGAGTGACTGACTAGAACCACTCGCTACGAGAGACATCCACTCATCGGAGTACCAGCAGCAGCAGCAGAGCAGCAGAAGAGCGAAGAGGTTTATATATTATGTTGCAGAAATAGGAAATCTGCGCAAAGGGAAAACTTGATCAACAAAACCCGGGTAGCATCTCATCATTTGTACCTATCTCGATTTACAGCGGGACTTGAAAGCAAGCACCAGCACGACCAAACAGCACAGCTATTATACAATAGAAAAAATATCGTGTGCTCACTTAAAAAAGGAAAAGTGAATTGTAAGCTGCTGGAAGCTATAGAAAATCAGGCAAAAAAAACGTTTCTTGTGTGAAACTCTACAACAACAACTGTTCCTTTTCTTATTATTGTTCCACGACTCACATTCAAAAGCTGAAATCACATTTGCTTTGGATTTTATTTATTTTTTAAACTGGATATACATACATTTATATACCTATATACATACTTGAATACATTTTGTTTGTCTCGTCAAAAAGTCTTTGTATGCATGCATTTGTTATTCAACGAAAAGAAGAAAAAGAATAAAAGTGTTTCGCAGGTGGTGATGATGGTGTGGTGTGTGTATGTGTTGGCATTTTATAGACAAATGGCAGCGGGAAATACTTAATTTTACACAATAAAGCCAAGAAAATAAATAAAAAGTTGACTGGTGACGTGAGAGAAGAAAAAAAAACCTGGGTTGAATGTGCAATACACTTTCTTTTCGTAAATTCAATTGGCAGCTTGGCAAGCAAATCAAAAACTGAGAAAAAAAGACAGTAAAACAATTCCATCAGAGACCCTAAATTAAATCCGGTTTCCCTTACAGCGGGGAGCACTTTCGGAGACCTCAGAAAAAAGTACTTACAAAAAAAGTAGTTTTTCACGCAAGAGTGAACATTGAAATTCCTACTAGTGTAGCCACTTAGGTAACAAATTTTCCTTCACGAAAACTTTACTACTTTTTCATCTTTTCTCGCCGGAAGGAAGCATATTTTGAATTGGGAATAGAAAGAAATAAAATTCTACAAGACAACTGCTGTCTTCTTTTGTATGGTTTGCTTGTGTGCAAAACAGTCTACGTGGTGATAAGTAAAACTGTACTCTGCTGTCAATTTAGTACACATTTTATATTCAAAGTTTTTATAACACTTTGGAACAAAAGGAGGGAATAATGGGGTATATACAACAACGCACTTTTTTTTGGAATATCATTTGGTGCCATAACTTGAAACAGTGCATGACTTTGTGTTTGAGTGAGTGAAAATCAAAAACATTTTTTTAAAGGAATATCGACTAGTTGAATTGAATTTCCTGACAAAGGAAACGTCATTTCCACCGTTGACGGTGATGTAACTTTAAATTTTTACAGTTCTCATTTTAATAACATTTTTTTCTTTACCTTGTGACTGAATTCACATTCATATATTTTTGTTGACAAATCAA
>JAHZNC010001581.1:0-18759 GCA_027744095.1 Zhuqinia jingwanae
ATACCATCAAAATAGCAGTAGCAGTTGTTGTATGTATGTATATGTGTGTATGCGGTGGTAATGTAACTTGCATAATTGAGACCATCGATCATTCCTTTCCCATATTTAACAGAGCATGCCATAAATCCATGCATACATTACTCAAATATCACATATACAATATTAATGTATGCACACGAACGAACAAGAAGAAGAAGAAGAGGGAAAAAGGGAGCCTCTCCTCAACTACTATCAGAATCAAGTTAGTGGAAGAGTTTGCTCCCTCTGCAACATTAATGTTATAATATATGCATATGCTGCTATGCATGCATTCTTCCACTATTCCTGCGTGGGAAAGTTGCAAAGAAAAAAAGTAGTAAAGAAAAAAACCATTCTTTTTTTTAGTCACGCTCCTTTACAAGCTTCAAGCTTCCATAATGCTACCACCTCCTTTACCTACCATGCCGCTATTTAGTAATAAAAAAGCAAGCCAAAGAGAGGGAAAAAAACCGACAGTCTTTATCATAACTATCATTATAATTTTCCTGTAATGATAATAATGGCAACCTCACAGATTTTCCTATCATTACACGCTCCATCTTCGTCGACTAACGAAATGAGCACAAAATAATATAGGAAGGGAACTTTGCTTTGAGTTGCCTTCAGCAGCTGCAGGATAGGGAACATGGTGCCATATGAGCTTGGTTGTGGTAGCGGATAAAAATATGAAAAAATGCACAAATTACTACTTATATACAAGCCGAGTAGTATTTAAAGAGAGAGAGAGGGAAAAAGAAAAGTGTGGAACACACAAGGTTGTGAGAGAAACACAAAATATATTAGATTAAAATAAGTGATTTATGTAGCGCAGAGATTGAACACGCATTGTCATATTTTCCCACATTACATGAAAAAATATGGCATATCTCTATTCCTTCTTCAATGGAAAATAAATGATTTCTCTGAATTATTGATAATGATGATATATACTTTTTAGCCTTATAATTTACATTGATATAAGATGCATACACTATGCAAAGGTATATACCTATGTTAACTTCAAAATTTATGCGTAGTAATTATAAGTATTTTTTTTCTATTTTTTTCGTTGTAGGTACTTTGTCATCCTTATCACAAAATGCCACACATTATACACCATACGCAAAGAGTTTAAATACGACCTTTCTTTCTGTTTTTTGTAGAAAGAGAAAAAATAATGCATGCATGCTTGATTTGCTGGAATGAGTGAGTGAGTATTACTGCGTCGAAAGGGAAAAAATGTGCCTGAGGAAAAAAGAAAGATGAAAACTTTTATATATTTTTTTTCTTTCTCTCCTTTTATTTATTCTCCTTCCCTTTTTTTCAAAGTACAGTGGATAATGTACTGTGTGTGTGTGTGGAGATGAATATAATATGTATATATAATATGGCAAAATGAAATCATTCACGTATTATTAGTAACATTTGTGGTAGTGGTAAAATCCAATGCTCGTGTGTGTGTGAGAGAGGAAAAAAATAGAAAAAAAAAGGATGAAAGCATTTTTGCATTGCATCACGTAGCTATAATGATCTTGATGATGTAGGTCTTTTGGGGTCTGAAAGAGAAATTTCATTTCCCATTAGACTTTGGCTACACACATTCATTCACGGTTTAATAATATGTAACAATCAGCAAGCAAGTCTCTCTATCTGCTCTCTGGCTCTGTGTATCTGGTAGTAGATGTGTGGTTCACGTAAAAATCCGATATTTCGTGTAGGTATATACATGTGTGTGGATGATGATAAAAAAATAGAAAAAAAATTATTTTCTAGATAATATGTTGTAGTCTTTGGGTATTTAGTGAGCGAGAGCACATAAGAACACACACATGTTGAAGTTCCCTTTGAACATTTAAAAAAAGGTGGTATACTAATATAATAAACATGTATAGAAAAAAGTGAAAGCGATAGAAAGTCTGTACATTATATATTAGTTATAAAAAAAGGAAAGGAAATGGATGATGTTGCTGTGGATGGTAATGATGATGATGATCAAACCATTACTCTAGCGCTCATATTGAAATTGGGGATCTAATTCCATTGAATACTGCCAATCCCATGAAATTGCACTAAATTACTAGTCATGAGAGTTTGTGTGTGTCTGGGTGTATGTGTGGATTGGATCGTGAGTCAAACTAGGCTGCTTGCTGGGAAAGAAAAGAGAGATGGCTTCATATTACTATTATGACTATTATTATTACACTCTTACTTTTACGTACTTACTAATTCTACTCTATTTCCATGTAAAAGTAGTAGTGGTGGTAGTAGTAATAGTAAAAACTGGTGGTTGTAGATAGTCAGCATAAATGTGGTGATCCTTTAAAAGCTTTGTCCCGAGTCCAGAATAGAAAGGTATATCCCCAGAATACTAGTTTAGCATGTTATAATATTTGATATGGATAAAAAAATGTATTGGTGGCTTAAATGAAAGAGTGGTTTATTAATAACTCTCCTTTTTTCTCACTCTTAACAACCTACACGAGCAAAGCCGGTATACATGAAAGCAAGCATCCTTCAAAGTAAACTGTAGAAAAGCTCTAGTTCTATACATATTATTACGTATTATGAGTAATAACCACTAATCAGCTTTTACAGTTGAATAATATTGAAAAAATATTTAAATAATCAGATAATCAGATGAAAAGTTTGATATGCCGATGGGAAAAAAGAGATGAAAGAGTGAAAGTAATATTTTTAAAAACATCTTGCGCTGCAACATTAGTATTTGCCATTGCAAATTATTTTCATGTTTTTATACTGTGCATAATATACACACATTAAAAGCATGCTTTTTGCAATATAAAATTCATAAACATCGCTATAGTTTTTCGCTACATACTCTCCCAAAATATTTTGATTAAAAATCGCATTTACTGCACGCGTCGACTCCAACCACAACACACAGTACCAACCAGGCAACTTTCCAACAAACCAGATCTTCTCTATATTTTCCTTGCTTGTGCATGAACCATAATATTGCAATCCCCTAAAACCTAAACTCAAACAAATCACAAATATTTTGCAACAAAATATTATGCACACATTGCCTACTCACTTTCATTTCAAGCGCACTAAACTACTAGCTTACTGTCAATGCACATATATGTATGTAGTACGTAGTTCCAGCCAGAGAGATGCAATCTTCTTACATGGTAATTTCCATTATCTGAAATCCTTTTGAAAAATCGCTGTCGACTTACCAAACCGAAACGACTGGATGCATATTATGATTACGCGTATGTATGTATGGATATTGCAAAAAGCTGCTACACTAACTTATTATTACAACTCCGCATCCACACACATACAGCACAAGCAAGAGACCACGCTTTCTCTTAGTTACCAAGTCTATAAACACACACAATGCAGGGAAATTTAGGTTAAATCCTTTGCGGAATAATGGAAAATACAACACACAAACTCTCTCACTCACACACATTCACCGACACAAATTGTGTGGTTTGGTGTGTAGGTAATAATAATAATAATAATAAGCAAAAAAGAAGCATAATGGTTAGAGTAGTAAGTAGCTATGAGCTGCATCCAATAAAGTCTAATAATGTTGTAAAAAATAGTATAATAACAGCAAAGAAAAATGAATGAAAGGTTAAACCCCACATATTGTAATCTCTTTCCTTCCTTTTTTCGGCGAATAATAATAATAATAATAATAATAATAACATATTACTACTGCTGCATATAATGACTTGCGGAGATGATGTTCATGATCACAAAACGATGATAACATTATCAACATTATCAACATCATCATCCTCTTCATGCGGCTTGTTCTTGTTAGCAAAAGTCAGCTCAAGAAGCGAGATAAAGTTTTGTTGGGGTTGAATGAACGCGTACAAAGCTGATCAGAAACTTGCATGGTTTCAAAAAAAAGAAAGAAGTAGTAGAGAAAATCCGAGTTGTGTGTTGTACAAGAAGCATAAAAAAATTGTGTGGATGTAAACTGTAATAATGATAAATACTGATGATGACTACGATGACCTAGTCATGGAAATGCTGGAATAAACTTATGTCAGTTACAAGAAAAGCACTAAGAATATACGCTGCTGTTTTTGCACTTCCCTTTACTTCTCTTCGTGCTTTTGACATGTGTCATCTTGCTTTCCAAGAAATACAACTTAATATACTTAGATAGTAATAATGATATCAAAATATATACAGTTAGTATTACTCGAAATGCACTACATGTTTGTGATACAGTAGCTTCCATGGTTCTTCTTCGTAAGCAGAAAAAAGAAAAAGGAAAGAGGTCAAACGAAAAACAGTCGGCTTTCATTTGATTTTAATAGAAAGTTGATAACAACATAATGATACGTAATGATAACTTACTAAAAAGGCACTGACGTGACTGTATGTTCTTGCAAGTTTTCTTTTCTGATGAAATGATGAAAAGAAGAAGAGCAATCCTTAGAAATATCACAGTGGTATAAGAAGTGTTGCAAATAAGGACCCTGGGAGTTCCTGTGTAAAAGTATTTTTGTCGCTATTCGTATTAATTAAAAAAATACGAAAAAAATAGCATTTGCAGAACATTTTAAAAAATTAACAAGTCGCATATTGCGTGACACGAGTGCGTCATGTCATGCCAAGAAAATTTTAAAGCATTTTCAGTTGGGGAGCTAGGAAGAATGGAAAAACACAGAAAAGTTATAAATGACTGCTACATTCATGTAGTCTTTAATTAGTTGAGTTCTGTGAACCTTGAATTGTATGATTTAAAGACACTTCTCCAGTTTTATACACAACGTTCTCATGACTTGACTCGGCTAACTACTATGAATACCTCTAGAAGTCTTTCTTTATAGTTGGGATGCTTGATTTGGATGTTTTTTATGTTATAAAAGCACGAACGCTTCCTTTTTGAGACGCTAAAGGCTTAAAACCATGGCCACTCATAAGAACATTTCTATAGGCTTCTGCGCACCCAAATATTTTTGTTCATTTCTTCATCATCCTTCTCTTACATGTCACAAGCTTGCATATATGCAACATAATACTTTATGTAAATGCTTATAAGCTTGTTCATCTTCATCAGCATCAAAAGCGCTTTGTAAAAAAAATGTGAACGCAAAAAAAGTCATAACTGTACACACAAAATACAAAGTCCGTGTTGATGCATGAATATGAATAGGACAAAAGAAGGGAACGAAAATGAAAAAGTTTGGGTTGATGACAGTAACGAGAAGTAGTATCATGAACAATATTGGATTTGATATTTGATACATTTTTTAATATTATTTACTAATATACTCTGGCTTCTGCTGCTGCTGCTGCCGCTGTTATTTGATATTGCTTATCGTTGTTGTTATGATGTCTTATGTCTTTGTATAACAGAAGAGCCAAAAGGGCTTCCAAGAAAAATATTTATCTTATACTCCCATCTTTTATTTCATTTTTCTTCTGGTTTTCTTCTTATACAAAATTATCATCTGTCTCTCTCTCCAAAAGTCTGAAAAACTAAATAAGAAAGTCTTTTCCAGAAGAAGAACATAAAGCGCGGAATCACCAGCAACAGTATTCAGCGGTGGTGGTAGGCAGACCAACGTGAGTGAGGCAACCACACCAAGAATAATAATGACAATAACTGCTGATGCTTTTATTCTTCTGTTGTGTTGCAAAAAAGGAATAAAGAAATACAGATACATTGAATTTCCATCCAGCCATGTACATATGTGAAGAAATCAAAGCATTTTGCGTTTTTTCCTTTATATTGGTACATATATATACATGCGTCTTTATCCCATTTTCCAAAACATTTTCTTTCTCAATTCTCGTCGTCGTCGTCGTCGTCATCATCATCATGTGTGTGCTTCCAGTAGTAGTGCTTCTGCTGTTATTGCTGTAACTAGTTACGCAGGCATAATAGCTTTTTTTTGGGGGGGGGGATGCATGGAAAAAGGTCCCCACATCAGAATTGAAGATGTGTGTGTATGTACTTTATCTACAAATATACGTATTCGCACTTTATATATACATATATCCCAGCATATATTGAATGGAATGATCTATCCAAACAAGCCTACTACAGAGTTCCATCGATTCAATCTCCCATTTTCCAGCAAATGGCTCCATTTCGTATTCGGGGCCTGGATTTCCTCTTTTTTGTCTGCTGCTGCTTAACTGCTACCTACTTTCATGGTTGTTTCAATGAATAGGTTTTCAGTCTCTGTGTGTGTGTGTGTGCTTCTTCTGCTTTATTCGCTCATATCTCATGTAGGCCTTTGTATAGGTTACTATTACAAATTGGTATGATGAGAGAGATTTTGGCAACTATAAATTTAACCATGTACCTATCTATATACTAGGTAGGTATATAAACTACGCATTTCTCCCACTTTCACCCGATACATTTTTTTTAAAGAATAGAATCTCATCCATGAATGCATCGTTTTCTTCCTTGGCTATGACTGCTGTTGTTGATATGTACAGGAAAATCTTATTATGGCCGTTTTCCTGACAGGTTTTTTCTTCTTCTTCTTTTTTCTCAATAACCCACATCCCAAACACAAAAAACCATTCAGCACTGTTCAATCTAATATGAACAGTTTTCTGGCTTCAGTAATGTGTAATTTCAAGACATTTGGTGGAACCATCATCTTTGAATTGAATTGGCTCGTATATAGATTTGTATTGGAAGTGGCGGCGGTGGTGGTGATGCAGGGATATTACACAGAACCAAACAACCATACACACAGAGTAGTCCAGTGAATAGTAAACTTTTTTTGGTTATAAAAAAATCAGTAGAATAAAAGAGGCGAACATTTTTTTTTATATGCGTGCTTACACACACAAAGCGTTAACATGTACAATGTTATCTGCAGCATGGTATATATATGTAGCATATATACAAACTATTATTCTTTATATGATGACATGGTATAAAACAAACTAAATATTTGGCATTTGTACATTTGAAATTGTCCCACACACGCAAAAGGAATTCGGCTCTGCTGGTTAATGGCCCAATTTATACTTTCAAAATGTATATATGTATATTGCATAATATAATCTGATACAGATAGTATGTATTATCCAACCAAGTAGACAGAGTACCAGTTTTTACATTCAAAACAAATACTTTGTGTAATATTCTGTAAAAGAAAATGTGAAAAAGATTTTCTTGGCAGCTAAAAATATACATTTTTGTTCACTTTTACTATGTATAATAATATAGTATTATAGAAATATTTCTTTTGTTTTCTGTACCATTTAAAAAGAAAAATGCGTTATAAAAATCAATACCCGTTTTATTTCTTACATAAATATACTGCTTGTTATTTTTCGTTCTCCAATCTCGACAGTTCATTTCACCTCTCAAGGACCAAAAAGGATACTCTTGTACATTCTTGAAATTTATATTTTTCAACAATAATGGGGTAAAATGAAAACTTTCTGTTTAGCTATTTAGATCGTGTGTATGTATATGATAAAATAACAACAGACAAAAAAATGTACGACCATTATTGTTACGCGAATGAGAAAATGACGAAATAAAATAGTTTACATTGCCCATCCTTCTCCTACCTTCTATTAATGTGCGCGAATTTAATTTCATTACCTTTTTGTTTCCTAAAAAAATATACAATTTCAGTTTGACTATATGGTTCAGTTATATCGGTACTTGGTATTTTTACGTGTTTGGCTTGGATCGACCTTTGTTCATCCATCACATTCATTATACAATGCGTAAAGTCTAGCACTGTAAATGGGAAAGTCTCGTCCCATGTCCTTTCAAACATGTACTGTGTAATAATGTGTGTAAGAAGTGAAATTGGTAACAGCTTACAATCGGCGATGAAGAAGAGATGTCTTCTATTTCCTTTAATCCGATTCCATATAAATGTTTTTGCACACCTTAAAATACACAATATCGCCTAGCTTTGAGCCGACCTCTTAAATCCAATCTAGTTGGGCTGGAGTTTTCAGCGTAATAATGATGACAAACGGAAGCTATTTTTAGAAGTTGATAAAAGGGAAAGGAATGAAAAGCGGATGCTCATTAATTATTTGATTTCATTTATGTGGACCAGCAACATTGCTGCGACTGTTCGTGCTCCTATGCTGTGATAATAGACGTTTCCCTTTTCTCTTTGAAACCCATTTCTTATTTTTATTATTGTTATTGCTACAATTTTATTATTATAGAGACTTTCCTGTTGGGTATTATTTTTTTTTAGCTAGGTGTATATAACTATGTTGTGAGCTTAACGTTCTACTGGATTTATACAGAAAATAGTTAGTACTCACCACGACGACTAACATGAAGTTAAAAGGTGGATAAATGCTATGTAGTGTACAGAATAATATTCAGGTAGGTAGGTGGGTAGGTAGCCACTTATCCGTAATTAAATTAATGGAATCCAATTAACGGAAAATGGACGGCAGTATATTTTATAATGGATCAAGAGTGTAGTCAAGTGACTGAAACTATATAAAGTAAAAATGGTCAGCATGCATGTAGCACAGCTTGATGATAAATTTATGACCCAGCCAAATACATGCATATTCCATTTTTCAAAAAGCGTTTCCCCTGTTGTTTATTTAACTTTGGTACAATGAAGTTGAAGTTAAAATGATAGAAATAACTGTAAATGTAAAACAATTTGACAACCAAAAATTAAAAATTCTTGACATGAAAGATTTTTGTGACTGTCAGAAAATAACATGAATTAATTATTAAGCAAAGCAGATAGCAAAGTTGAATTCCTTTTTATTGACAAAATAAAAAATTTAAATCAGTGTTGGGTGATGGTCGGCAATAAATTTGATTACTTTCCATCCAGGTCGAGTATTCTCTTATCTTGTCTTGGTATTTATTTAAACACATTATGTATGCAAATGTGATGTATATATACATATAGTTCTATTGAATGAGAAAGATTCTAGAGAAATACATGTATTCTACTTAACGATATGTAAATTTGCATGATTATTTCATCGCCAATATCAGAGTGATTGTGAAAAGATGAGAGCACTCGGACGCTTGTAGTGTTGGTAAGTTTGAAAAATGAATAATAAATTAGGTAAAGGAGCGATAGAGCTAGAGCATCAGCAAACTGGGCAAACATTAACTGCGGATGTGAAACTCGGCTATTCAATAAAATTGTTTTTGAGTCTTGTAAAGTGTTTGAGAAAAGGTTACCTAGAACCTTTTCCCCTTGCATCTTTAACAAACGGCAGTGAGAACATTGTAAACATTTTGACTTCCGTTCAAAATAAAATTCATATTATTTGCCTTACCTTCCATGGGAGCCTCATTGCACGACAACCGATGCGATTTAAAAATGCATGGGCAGGCTGAACCGAAAATATATAGGGAATGTTTTTAAAGAGTTGCTTTGTTTTATTCTCGCGTTACTTGACCGGAAGCTAAGAACTCTAACGCGAACACTATTAAGGGTACTTCCATCCTTCGAGACTTACTGATTTCCAGGAATTGACCACTGCACTCGGTTGTTTTAAAAATAGTGCTTTTAAAATAATATAATTCTACTTTCTATCCACTTTCGGCTTCTTTCTCTCGTTGCTTTTACTTGTCTATACTGGAGTAAAACTAGGTCATCCGTTGTATGGTCGAAAGGATAAAAAGGGTCGGGTCATGGAATGAAGTCGTAAAGGAGAAAGCAACCGACCGCCATCAAAGCTTTCACCATCGACCTTTGAAACGTGTGCATTATTTATATGTGCCGTATATTTTGTGGTGCACAAAGTATGTACCCTGCGGTTTCCTGATGTAGGATTATAGCTCATGCCCCTGACTTTATTTTAGATAATGCATACACAATTGACACAACAAAAAGCTTTGCGGAATCTTTTGTGTATTATTTTGACATCGGGTACTCTGTGTACCTTTTCGTGAGAGAGATAATCTTTTTTGTAAAAGGGGTTTGATAGAATTCGCATAGGTACTATTACATTGTCTGCCGCAATACTATTGTTTCAAAATCCGAAGCTGTTCAAATTGTAGTGAACAAATTTTTAGTTGTGATTTTAACTAGCCACTTATGTACAGTAAACTAATAAAACATGTAAAATTGCTAAATTAAATTTGCTTACTTGTGTATAGGTATACAATGGCGCATAATGCGACCGCCACCTTTGAGTAAAATTGTTCAGAACCACGCAATATTTTTATGCAACGGCAAATGGTATACAATTTTATGCATTTATTTTATGCCATTTCCACTCAACCACCAGTGAAATAGTAAACGAAATTTTGTCAAAAAAGGGAAAGTATCAGGTATACACTCTTTTCCGGCTCATATTCCTGGAAATGAAAATGGGTGATTTTGTTTAACCGATGTGATGGGAAGGCAAAATGCGTGATATAATCCACTGAAATTGAAAAATTCTCTCCAGAATAAAAATTTTCCACTTTCATAACTCCCTAGTTGGTTTACTGTGTAAATGCGACAAGCAGATGATGAAAGATGAAAATTGGAAGACAAAAATCCTCCATAAAATATTCCCGTCAACCTAGCGCGAAAGAAAGAGAACAATGCAGGAATAATTTTCCGGAGGTGTGCGTTTCTCAGGTATGCATATCAAATTACAAAAAAAATCATATTGCCACCACCACTACCACCACCACAAAAACCGCATACTTTACTTACCACGCCATACTTACGTTGCTTCTCTTTCCAGCACAACCACCACCAAGCTAAGTTTACTTTCTTCTTCCGATCTACCTCTCCACCAAACACCAACATCTTCTCACACATCTACCAAGAAAACGCACACGTGCATTCATATAGTATGCTTCCGTAACCATCTTAAATTACACCATCATTACCATTGCTTTCTACCATTTATTTCTATTGTCATCTGCCGTTCTTATAGACGTGGTCGTATGCTTAAAATGTTTGTTGTTTCTTCATCCAACGAAGAAAAACCTAAAATAGATCCACAGAGACTTATCGACCATATACACGCCACTAGCTGGCTTTACTGTTGCCAAATACGTTTTTTCTATGGGAAAGTAAGCGTTATACATTTCGGTCGACTGGCAAACACCCAAGTCAATACCCAAAATATATATGAGGAATACCCAGAGTGCTCTCTGTCGTACCAGCAGTCATTGACTTTCCTTGGTAAAAGCGGTGTAGGGAAATCGTGGAAAAAGTCTGCATGCTTATATGCTTATAACCGTCTGACACGTCTACACCTTTCGCCATCCTTCCGGCGTGACTTTCTGCCTTTTGCCAAGCACAAAAGAGGAACAACATAGGTATTTATGTATATAAACTTAGGTAAATGTATACCTGTATACTTATGCGCACAAAATGTTATCCTTCTAATTGCAAATACACAGCAGTATTACGTATATTATGGGAATGGGGAAAGTCAAGAGCAGAACATTGTCAGTGTCACCCGAGCATGGCAATGTCACACACACTTTTTTTCTTTCTGACATAAACTACACATACTTCGGTACTCACAGACACAAAGTCTCTGTCTCTCTCTCTGGGAAAAACAGCAAAAGACATTTTCTTACTTTTTCGTAATTCATTTACGAACGTCCCTGGAATGACACGATGACGAAAATTTTCTCTCTTCCTCAATATATCTGCTCGACTGAACGTAACCAGGAACGTGACATTTTTTGGTCGCAGTGGTACAAAACAAGCGTGGTTTAATGACTTGTGTGTGTGTGTGTGTGTCGGTTCGTTTGACACTATAAAAGCATTATAATAAAGCTCACGGCAACCAGGACTTTTTCTTTTGGTTATGCTCCAGTGTGTCTTCTGTAGTTTGTGTCGTATTTGTAATATAATGAAACTTTTTTGGAAATCGTATAAAATAAACCATAATTAATTTGTTTTCCGTTGCATTTCCTTTCGTTTTTATAACGAAAAGGAGAAGGAAAAGATATAGATGTAAGTAGTAAAAAAATAAAATGTATAGCAAAAAAAAACATTATTTTTGTAACTACTGCTTTGCTACTCCCACTAACTCACACTCACCTCTTTTAGACCTCTATTACTTTTGACCTGATACTACATACCTACAAGAGACTCGTTTGAGATGCGAACCGTGGAATTGGAAAAGTTGAAAAGATTTGATAATACAAAAAGTTTATTTAACAAATTAAAGGAGTCTAACAAGAATGAAAGATCAGAAGCAGCGTAAAGAAAGATAAAAGAGGAAACTGAACTTTTGGAAATTCAAAGATGATGTGGAAGAAAAGTATATAGAAGGAGAGATGAACTAGTCTGGCAAGTACGTGTTAAATAAAAGGAATAGGTAATGTAAATGCGTGATCAGGGAAAATTTTGGGGGAGGAGAAAGAGAAAACTATAACATTGAACATGCATGTTGACGTCTTCACCGTCGATATCATTACAAAAAGAAAAGTTTTAAACAAGCAAGTTGGATGAAAACTACGTCGTAAAGAGTTGCATGATTAATTCATTGCTACATCTACAACAACACAACTACATCTACTACTACAACAACAACTGCATTGATGGCTGTGATACATTTTAGTAGTCTTGGGGAAAAGACGTGAGAAAAGTGTGCAAGTTTTTACAAGAAGAAGAAGGGCAAATGTTACGTCTGCTTCCCAATGAAAATGTTACTACAACAAACATGTTAATTTTACTACTTTTAATGAACTTTTTAATATGTAAATATATACAGAGCTCGAATACGTATGGATAAAGCTTCGGTGATGGGATGTTTTTTTTTGAAGAAAAAAAATTAAGGGAGTAGCACAAACGGCACACACCGTCTCTGACGGTGCAAACTTGAACCTGTGCTCTAGCGCTAGTCTACTTTCGCTTGGCGCTTTGAAATTGAACCATATCAAGCTTACACGAAACTTGTATGTTTTGTCAAATCGCAAACACTGGTTCGAATCGAATTTTTTAGATCGAAGGATTTTCTTGGCGCGAACTAACATTCTTTTGAATTTGGCCAATAAATTGATAAAATAGGTATTGCATGTTAAAAAGTAATGCGAATTCAGATCACCTTAAATATTACATTACTACATTACGTTGAACTTCGTTGTTAGATCTAACCTTTCTGCTCTTGTAATTGTCTGTTTTATTTGGCGTGAGTCTCGTGTTGTCGTTTTCTCCCCTTCCCCTCCACCACTTGGTTACGTGATGATGATAACTTCCACCTTTTTACCCTTGGAATTTGAGAAAACGCTTCTTCTTATCGTCATCTCCTGTTACACACATTAAGCTCAATCAAAATGCCTGCTTTTTCACTAGAATAGAACCCACTTCAGTTTAAAAAAGAAGCACTAGAGAAAACCTCTTCACGTCGTAATAGAATTGAAAGGAAAATGTCTGAAGAAAATTATCCATTACAAACTTTTTGCTCTCCGTAGATTGAAAAAGTAGTAGTTTCCCGTTCTACTCATCCGTAATTGGTTCATGTAATACAACAGCTGTGTTGTGTTAGTGTTCAGTAATAAATGATCACCCTATAACATCGACGTATGACAGAATATCTGGCTTATCAAAATAATTTCCTTTATGAATAATCTGCTGCAATAAAATGTCAGTATCTTCATTACTGTATCCATCATTCAAATCAATTTTCCAGGTATTAGCCTTCGTAATCTTACAATTATCTGTTCATGTGCGTGAATATTTTTTTTAAAAGTGGGATTGAATTATATTCCGTAATTTTAACGGTAAGCATTTGTTAGAAACTGTTGAGAAAATATGTTGACGCAAAAGTAAAGCATATTTGTATTGTGGGAGTTATAATTTGAAGTTTGAAGGAGGTATCCGTTACGTATGTTTGTTTTGTTTGTTATTAAATGAGATTTCAAGAGCAAATCATAACAAATGCCTGTATGATCATATTAAAAGTCAAATAATAGTAGACCTATAATAATAACTAATAACGCTCTTTGGTGGTAACAGTAGGTATACCTAATTTGAAATTTCCCATAATTTTTTTCTCTGACTTTCTTCTCCCCATTTGTTTTTTTTGTTTTTTTTTGGCTCAACTTCGTATTTTCTTACCATCTTGATAGACATGATTTTGTGAAATGATATCACATTTTGGTTTAAATCCCGTCGCCTTCCATTTTCCTTGACGCCTTCTTCAGAGACCGTAAAGCTCAGCAGCTGTCTTCTTGGGGGGTTGGGTTATGTTCACCACTGCGACTGCTGTTGTTGCAGTCCTACCACCACCTACCATTTTACCACCAAAGAAGCGTTGACGGGATGGTTTGGTCGGCGTTGATAAGATCAGGTTTGATGTGGCGTTATGAAATCAACGAGATTCTCAAATTGGTTTCAATCGATTTTCTTCCTTCTTCCTAAAAGATACTTAGATGTTTTTTTATATCACGATAATATTGATGTGGTTGTGTGTGTTTGTGTGTACTCAACAGTAACACAGGAAGATAATGTGTTTCTTTCTCTTGGTTTTGCTTCATTTTAAGTTACTTCCACTTATCGCGTCCTTTGCGCAAAAATGTGGAAAGAGTAGATACCTAATGTTATGTACACAGTGCACCCCATGGATATTTATAATGCTGTCGTTTTTTATGTATCCTTCCTGTTTGGAAAGACACATCATTCTCCCCATCGAAGAAACTTGTACACTCTTGGCTGTTGTTTTTTTTCTTCTTGTGTTGATTATGATATGATGTTGATGGAAGTAGCTGTCTACCCTTGTTTGAGTCCCTGTCTGTTAAACTTGAGTATTTACTACTATTAATACCTATAAGGTTAAAACTGACGCAATCATATAATGTACGTAAAAACAAAGTTTATTAAGTTCACAAAAAAAATCATCTTCATATTTCAATTCATTTCTTATACCCTTATTTCCCAAGTGGCAAGATAAGGAATGAAGTAATTGTGCAAATAGGTAGGTATGTCTAGTTAACAAATATGTAGGTGCTGAACTTCCTTTTGTTGAAGGAGCATGTTATATAATATGCTGCATATAAAAAGCAGAAGGGCGCTTTCACAGTATGACACATGAGTGAATCTACCAGAAGAGAAGAAGAAAAAATATATACGTAGTATGTCTTCATAATAATAACTCCATTTCCATCATCATGGCTATAATGATGAGTTGGCCATGTCCGTAGGTGCACCAAAATATAAAAAAGTTGTCTGATCTGATCTGGTCTACTCCACGAAAAAAGGAAGAAAAAAAGATGAAAAGCGTGTGATGGTTATGCTTATGATGTTGTTATGACTATGGCTATGACATTGACGTAAATTACAATATATGTGGGTATCCGCCTACACTAGAAAGCAACACTGCTTTTTCTTTGATTTTTTTTCTTGCTAAATATCTGTATAGTTCTACACGCTGATATCGTCTTTACATGATGGCCGTCATATATATTTTGTTACGTGTGCACTAAAAATCAAATCCAGAAAAGTGTTTTGCTTGTTTCTCATAAAAACAGAAGATATATATTCTGCAACATTTGGGATCAATGTTTATGGTTTTTCTAGTAGCTCATTTTGCTTATATGTATATAATATGTAAATACAATATAGAGAGGCACTTGTGTACTCGCAGACTCCTCTGTAGAAACTTGAGATCAAAAAATATTGCTGAAATCACAAGAAATAAGAATCACATCACGCGATTACAATGCATGTATCTTTCATCCTACGTTTTTTTCTTTCTTTCTTGGACGGATTTTTTTTCTTTTGGAAATTGGAAATAAGAAGATGGCGAAGAAGGCTCAACTGAGTTTAACATTCAGGGACACATGAAAAATGTAGTGCGGTGGCACGTAGGAAAAGGACGTTACTACAATACTTGATATTGGGATCATATACATACGTGCTTCTGCTAGTTGGATTGGGATCCATATTGATCAAGTTCAATTTTGTTCTACTTTTTCTTCCTTTTTCCCAGCAGATCATTGGAATTGTGTGGTGTATAATCCGACATTCTATAATATCAGGGGAAAAAAGCTTATGCAAGAATTCATGCAACCAAAATGAAAGACACGACAATCCCAATATATTTATGTATGTATGTTGTATATATACATATTACATGAATATATTGTATTCTTTTTTGATCTTCGTTACGACATGCCGTAATTTACCCATATTCTTTCGTGATTTCACTGAAACTTTCATTTTCATCTGTACAATGAGAAAAAATATCAAGGGTGATTTCCCACGCCATACTAAATATTAAAGAACACGACGTATGTATATAGGTACATCCTTTTTTCAGAAGCAGTAGTAGTAACTCGATTCTCACGCAGACAAAAGGAAGAAATAAATTGTTTCAAGAAAATATCAAACTTGATTCTTTTTTTGGAATGACATGTTTATTTTAGCAATCACGTAACAGACATACTTTTACGGATAACTGGAGCGGTGTGGTTTCTTCGTATTTTTTTGGCAATATTTGCTCACAAAAAAAAAGTTTTTACCAATTTTCGTGTACAATACTGGCATATGATACTGACGACCTTGTTTATTGTCTGAAAGAGCGAGGACATTTCATATCATACCATATAAATAACTGTATCAAGTGGCTAGTAAAAAAAAGAAAAACAAGAAAAGTATGATGGTAGCATGCTATACAACACACGTGTCAATGTAGTGTGCATTTTATGCTCCAAAATAAGTAGGTAACTCTTAAACTTTATGTTTATGATTATCATTTGATATTTTTTTTGTTTCCCCCTTTTTCCCAAAGATAAATTAGACTGATAAAAGAAGTGCTTTGTATGGACGTGTATTGCTACACATTGCGTGTACACATGTGCTTGAAGGACGTGGTGGTGGTACCAAAAGGCAGATGAGCAGCATTACTATTACAAAAAAAATCTCGCTCTTATTCCTCCTTAAATGTGTGCATTTGAAACAAAAAAGAAAGTACATCCCCATTTATTTATCTTGTGTGTGAAATGTATGTGATTTTTTAAACGTTGTATGAGTTTAAGACTACTCTTGATGCTACTTTTTTTGTAGCTTGAATTTTTCTACATTCTATATGTACCTACGTCAAAGAGCCTATTTTTGTAACTGTCACACACGAAGAAGAAAAAAAACTGAAAGATCTGCCAACATTTTGCTACTTTCCCATATATTTTCCCAGTACATGCCACTGCACACATAATATTAAAAGTATTTTTTCATTGTTCCTTGCAAATAGTGGTTTCTTCTTTTGGCTTTGTTGGTTCTTCTTCTTCTTCAAAGCGTATATTATTGCTATTTTCCGGAGTAATCTCACTTCTTTCCCCCTCCCCTTTCTTTGTTGAGCAGTATGAGCATTTTGTAATGCTTACTGTTAGACAATATTCAACCATGTCTCTAAAAAGGTAATATTTATACTTGCTACACATGTCTGGTGAGTTGTAAGTCGTGGTAAAAAATAAGAACTAAGATTGGTTGTAGTACTTCTTACACTGCTGCTGCTACTACTGCTAAGGAACAAGAAGAAAAAAAGTTGGAATATTATGTTTGCAGAGCCACAAAGAGATCCTCATAGTTTTTCAATCTGCAGCGCAGCAAATTGTACAGATATATAAATAAATACCTATACATATGCGCTGTTCCCTTCCTCTTTTGTTAAACATATTTTTGGCGTGTGTATATCTATGCGATGGGATATTTGATGTTTCATGTTCCATTCTGCTTTTTTCTCGGTTCGTTCAGTCTGCACACACATACATACATAGTCGTCAACTTGATGTCACAAGAGAAGAAAAAATGCCTTGTGACTGACTGTAGTCGTATAAGTAGCATATAAACGTGAATGAAATGAAATATATTAAATATATATTTTAAAGATTACATGCACATACGTATATACTATATACGCGCAAAAAAATAGATGACACTCATGGAATGAAGAAAGAGAAGAAAAAAGCAATATTGGAGACAAGATCAGATAAGACGATAGGAGAAAGAGGCCTCTCTCCCTCTCTCTCTCTCTCTTTTGAGTGACTGTAAAAAAGACTCCGTCTTCTATCCTTTTTTTCTCTTCTTCAGTTTAAAAAAAGTTGATATTTCACCAAGCGTAAAAGCAAGCACAAGAACATGGAAAGAGAGAGAAAAGAATAAAAGGAGAGCACTGCCATTTTAATGAGTTCTCAACTGTCTTGTCTTCTAATGTCCTAATATCCCCAAAAGAGCGGAACAGAGAGAAGAAGAGGATGTGGATGAGTTACCTATTCTATTACATTGTCTTATTGTCTATCTCTATCTACTCTCTCTCTCTCTCTCTCATTGTTCTTACAAAGATAATATGACAAAACGAACAAAATACTTACGTAAGGTATATATTTTTATAAATATGTGCTTGAATTACAGCGTGACCGTCTATATGTTCTTCTTACATATATAAATAACCTTTATTTCACTCCCATTTCTGATTCTCTTGGAGTCATAGTAGTAGAAGCTTTATAGATTCTGGGTGAGTGACTAAAAATCACTGCAATGTGATCACGAAGACGATGATGGTGATCTTCATCATCATCATCCGAATTCTAGTAGTATAAACTATTCGAATCAGTTACATTGCATTAAGGCTAATATCACTTATCATTGAAAAGGATATGATGACTATTGTGTGATCATTGTTAATCTAGAAAAGGAAAATATATAAAAATAATAATAATAAAATGCTCACCAAAGGGGAGTAAATATCAGTCTGTACCATATTTTATTGTTCGTTTACAATTTACAACTACTTTTCTCCTGCTTCCATCTTGTTTCTTTTGTACTTTTGACTGAAATATGCGTTCATACCTATGCAACC
>JAHZNC010001582.1:0-26085 GCA_027744095.1 Zhuqinia jingwanae
CTTGCCAAAGCAAAAGAAAATTTGGATGATGGGATACAAGCTTATATTATCCCTCACAAAAATGTGTACATACAACTAGTACAGAACATTTATATAGCAACGTGAGCATGAATGCATATTTTGGTAGCACTGCATATGGCAGAGGAACAGGAATTTCAAAGCAAAAAAGAAATAATGCTACAAAGTTTTTCGTAATAACAGCAAAAAGTTCACAAGGAACGAATTTTCCAGGCTCTTTTATCGTACGATTATCAAAGAGGACAGATGACGCAAATGCTTCAAGTAAAAAGGAGCGTGTGTGGGGTGGAACATTTAAAGTGTTTCCAGTCAAGTAATATTAAAATGTCTTTATTGTATGCAGACAAGGCAAGGCATACCATGTCCAAAAAAAATATACATCGAGGAGCACAATAGCATCATCATATCATACCATATAGTAATAATAACATGTTTGTATCATTGATTTTCTTCGTGACTAACTTGAGTGGAAGAGTAGTGAGTAAAAAGCAATACATTTCTTGAACATCAGAGAGCTTCTATTGGGTTTCGACTGAAAGAAGGGAGGGATGTGCACACAACATAACAGATATGATAGTGAGTAGCATCAGCGCATCATTGTCTGATGTAGGCGGAGGGGATGAGTTTACTGTCTTGTCAGACTCGTCCTATGGCTTCTTTGGGTTCTTTGCTTTTGTTTGATCAGACTCGCCCACGAAAATGTTGCGTGATGAAAATTGCCAAAACTCTTCAAGAGAAGGGGTTGTTTGTGTGAATATTGTACTTATCATTTTATCATGCATTATTGCATAGGTATACCATAAAGATTTTTTTTAGGTTTCATTATTTTTACCCTTTCCTTTGTCTAATATATGAATAAAATGTTTTTTTTACTTTGTATGTATCCAAAGCATATAATTAAACACGATTAAATCATATTTGTACGCTAAATCTTGTGTACATACAAGGTTTTGAGGAATATAAAAGGACGCAATATCTTGAAAACAAAGCAAAATGAATGAATAAATGAGAACGATAAATAAATGCATTGTTGGATAATAAATTTTTACTTGCTAGTTGGTTTTCCCATTAAATAACTTGCTTCATGTTGTTGTTGTTGTTGTACGTATGTAGTAGATATATGCTTTTGCATAAGATAAATCTAGGACAGGTAGGAAATTCACGTGGAGGAGGAAAATGAATGAGGGCACAAGTCATTGTCATTGTATGGGCACATAGGCACCCAAATGACAAACGGATGTCGTTTTCTCTGACTTCCCCGTGCAAAAGTCATTATAAAAAGATTGATTACGACCTGATCTTATCTTTACAAAATTGGAGAGTCACTCACAAAAGAGTCAGGGCGCCTTTGAGTATGGCAATCATTCTAAGAAGAAAAAGTGGTTTTAATTCTACGTATTATTATTATACATACATTATTATGCTTTTGCAATAATGGTAGTAGTGAGAGTAGTAGTGATGTGAATCATATTCCTTCTGTGGCGGTTATACATATGGTGGTTTATTACGTATTCTAGTCGAAGAGAATGTCAAACGATTCATTATTGCTTCTTTCTCCAAAGCAAGCAGACATTTCGTGGTTCCGTTTATATTACTCGTATCGTCCTCCTCTGTTGTTAAGAGAGGAAGCTTGGAAAAAAAGTAAATAGGACAGCGAACTGAATATGAGTGCGCCTATTATTATAAGTGTACAGATTTTAATACAAATATATGAAAAATTTGTTTCGGCTCTACATAATAAATACTTACCTACATGTATATGAGTTCAAACTTATAAGAAGAACAACATGTTATTATTATACCATGATTGTTCACTCTGTCCAAAATCTAGTGCTGTATTTCTTCTTTGTCAGAACACATCGGTAAATCATGTTGGTCAGTTCACCACTACTCCAAGTGTATATATTAATTTATATTACCTATATATTGTATCAAATCATATATTATATACTATACATATACACATGCACCTATCTATGTATTTGTATTTATGCATAATAATGTGTGCTGTTGTTGTGTATCTGTAGATGTATATATTTTACACCTATGTTTATCGAGTGGTTACGCTTGCAGGAAACAAAGCAAATATCCTGCATAAAATAATGGAGCTAGAAACTAGTCTTTATACCTGTTCTGAAAGATAGCGATCACAACATAACATTCGATGCTTTTGAGCTTTTACTTTGCAGTCTTTCCCTCTAACGAACATCGTAATATAATAAAAGCTATAAGATAAAGTGCACATATTTTTGGCACTCTCTTTTACTGAGCTCTGTCCAGTTGTGAGAAAAATATTTTTTAAAGGTTACACTCACAATTAAAAATTTAGCTGTGTAGGAGAGATAAAAAAATTATACTGCTTTTGTATTTAAGAACGTGGCTTGTAAAACTGTTATTCGATTTGAACATATCTGTTTATCATGCAACAGAAAAAAAGATCGATGAAAATGATGAAATCCCATCTCGATTTAGAGGAATAGTTATTGGAGCAGCAGCGGTGAGCTACGATGAAAAAAAAGCAGAAATCCACTCAACACCTACAACCTACACTACACACAGAGATTATACCTTATAGAGAATTGGATCAAAGCTTGAAGAGGCTTAATTATGTATATACAAGCCAAATAATACAAAACAGTATATTAAACTTTTGTCACCGCAGCAGCTCAATCATAATATATTATGTAGGTATAGTTGGTATATATTTGTGTTCTAGAAATAGCAAGAGTTCCATCACTTTACCAACGTTCATTGACAGAGGGGGTGGTAGACAGAGGTTGTTGTAACAAACGAGATTAGTTGAGCAAGTTCATGATGAGATGAATAGAATAGCATACATATGTACCTTGTATGTATGGGAGTGAGAATGGAATGAACATCACAGATCTCCTCCTGATAGAAGCACCACTCGGGAAATCGATCCAAATAATCCTCTGGAATTTGTTCGGGATCCCTACTGTCACATCTAAAAGCTTGCATAATTAATATTTCGTCATTGTCAACAAAGCCTGCCTGTCATGCCATCATCTATTTGTATACACTCGCTCTTTTAAAATGTTGGGAAAGTGTTCATTCTCTTAATGTTATAATTATAAAATATGCATGTACTACATCGCAGTTCCAGTGTACTGTACACAATTCAAGTAATTTATTATTTTTCTCGTGTATCCTGCTTATTTTCCTACAATCACAACAACCATCACTTCAATTACTACCACTCACTCTCAGTCAGATTGAAACCAAGAATGACTCTCAAAATTAACTACTCTTTTAAAAACAAAGATAAAAGTTTTTATTGCCAAGTTGCTCTCTCTCTCTCCCTCAAAACATTTTATTTTTGGACACTTTTGTATGCAAAAAAAGTTGGCCCAAGCAAGCACATCATATAGCATATCGCTGGCGCATATCGTGACCGCGAGCATGACGTATGTATAATGTATAATAATAGGTATATCTGTTTTTATCTAATGTTTTTATAGAAGCAATCCTTCCAAAGACGCGACGTAGAAGTAGTAGAGAATGAGCGTGAATGAATATTACAAGGAGAAAGGAGAGCTATGAAGGAAGTTAATTTCATTTTCAAGTAAAATGGATAGGATTGTCTACGGGTGGATAAGCAAAATAGATTACACGTTGTGCATGAATATATATATATACATATAAATGTATGTATGTTATATGCATGTTTCAACGATGCTGCTTTCCCCTTTTAACCCCTCCCGACACAGCGGTCTATTGAAGGTAGATAAAAGCAACTGCTTAATGAGGGAAGCAATGTGATTTATAGGTGAGCACTTGATGAGAAGATGTCGTGATTGTGCATACAATAAACGCGAGTAGAGGTTAGGCGATAAAAATTCGGTCACGCAGAGCCCGTATTTACACACACGTATATATAACCTGTGCTACTATACGCGCTGCTATCCAAAATCCTCTTTTCCTTTCTCTTTTTCTTCATTGCTTTTCCCTTTTGTTATATCGCGACCTCTTAATACTTATATCTCAAATAAGAGGATAAAAAGAATGAAAAAAATATAATAGGTAGGTATATGTAGAGGTACCTATGTGTACAATGCCCAAGCATGAAAAACGTGTGTTGCTCTCTCTCCCCTTTTCTGTATTATATTGTTATTATTACAACAATAAATGAGTATGTGTGGTGGCCAGTCCAACTCTGCCCCCTCTTCATCATGACATATAGCTCTGCAATATTACACTAATATGTCATATATACCTACGGATTGTCCGGCCCCGTTAATAAAGGGAAGCGCAAAAGAAAAGCTGGTTCTCTTCCGAAATATGACTTTTATTCATATGGTAGAATACCGGGAAATGAAGAGCCCAGCTCATTGCTTAAAGTCATAAAGGGAACTGATTTATCTTCAGGATAAGAAACGTTGGCACGCAAAATTTTTGGCCATGTTCTTGTTCTAAATAACTTGAATACTGCTTTCATAATAATAATGTGTGGGGGGACGGAGAATACATCCAAAATGGTGTAACAGCGCAACAACAACAACAACGGTGAAGAAACGGTTCCTCTCTCTCTCTTGTTAACTCAACTCTGATTTTCCATTGAAATACATTGTCTTCCTTCACATAACATAACTCAGGCGGTGGTATCGTGAAAATGATATAATGGCACTCCTCACAGACGTATAATCGTTCTCCACTGTGCTTCTCCTCAGGATTCAGGTATTTAGGTGGAAAAGGAAAAGCATATTACTACGGACATGGTCATATATTTATTTTATACAACGTGTGATACAAAAACATATCTACCTAACTAACATTGTGTGTACCTATATATATTCAAGTTTATGTGGTTGCAGGTTAATTTATGAATATACACGTTGTGTCTATAGATGTACGAGAGCTCCCACTCCTTTCTCTCTCTCTCTCTCTCTCTCTCTCCCACTTTCCATATTTGACTTTCACATGCAAGACTCCCATTATGACAAATGCCCATCGCTTCTTATCAACCGTCCATGGCTTCCGGTCTCATCGAGAGAGAGTTCTTAATATTACGCAAGTAATAATCTAGTAGAAAGTAATAGTCGAGTCAAAAAAGAGTATATGTAGTATTACATATATTCGTACATGTTCAGTGCAATATTTGTACAGAATACAGAACAACAGAGTGTTGTACAATATGCATGTACAGTAAAGCTACAATTGTTCTCAAAAAGTAACCTGTCATGAAAGGGCATTATTATTATTCTTTTTTCTTCATATAATTCCAGGGTATTTCAATCCATCCATTTCACTCCTACTGCCCCGTCTTAATGTTTTCTCTCTATTTTATTTAATACCCATGCTCCCATCCCCTTCCCTCTCTTTCCAGTTGAAAATATATAATGTGCACATTCCTTTAAGTCATTGTGCTCCACTTAAAGCAGAGTTGCCACTTCCATCGCGGTGCGCTACTTACTTTTTTCCTCTTAACGATTTCGTGCAATCTTTGCAAACCAAAAACTGAAAATCGCAACAAGACGGATGTACTTGGTGGGCAATAGCTTTGTGTTTGTGTATGTATGTGTTATAAACAGAACAGCCCACTACACAATACAAAACTACTTTTGATGATTGTGATGGTGGTATAGGGAAGAAAGTAACGTGTAATATTATTATTTAGAATAGATGGATGATGGCATATAACAGATGGATGGATGGAGAGAAGGAGAGAGGATTTTGTTAAAGGCCAATTTATCCCTTCAAGCACAACAGCATACAGCACAACTAGGACTTAATGACCAGGTTGGAAAAGACTTCCACAGAAAATAAAAAGCATGCATATGCATGTCTTGACGAAGTTATGTGATATTAGGTCACGACTTAAGCAGGCAGTTAGTTTTAAATACCGGCCACAAAGGTAACTGTAAATTAGATACGTATCTGTGCATATATCTTTCATTTTCTTTTTCTCTTATGAATAATAATGAAGAGAATGGAGTGTCGTTTTATTGCACGAGAGAGTATAGCTACTAGTACTACAACTATGGATAATATACTAAATGATATATATGGTGATGGAGGTGGTGGCATGTACTACACGAACAAATATTACATAGGCATTTTCTTGATGTCCTTAATAATAATGCGTCTTGCTGATAACTTGTCAACTTTTCGTGAAACGTGAAAAGCTTCTTTCTCGTTTCTCTTTGCTCTCAATTACATGCCATATACCTACTCCCTCCACCAACTGACTGAATTTATGACTGTGGTGGTGGTTGTAATAATCAGTTTTTTTAGACAAAGTAATTTTTCCAATTTATGCATAAACATGCAAAATCTTTCACATTTTCGTACGTGGGTAGGACTTTATTGTAACAGTATACTCTCAAAAAGGAATTTATTGTTAATTGTTACATGAAACTCTATTCTAGTTTTTATACTTTTCTGCATTAATCAATAAGTTTATACTCACAAGTTGTTACTTCACAAAGTTGTCCTTTTTATGCGCATTAAAATAATGATGATGACAGTAGAGCGTGCAAGGAATTCTTGTACAGAGAAATAGAGAATTGCGGAATTTTTTATTTCAAGATGAGTATATAATGTTAAACTATTTATCATAATTTTAAATCTAGGTGAAATATTCTGAAATCTTAACAAAACAAGTCTGCAAGTTTCAAGTCTGTCTAATTTACACATTTAAATTTCACCAAAAATATATACCTGTCCGTCGACTAATATGTTTATTCTAAAATGTGTACAAGGCTTTACCTTCTTCCTCTTCCTATAACATTCTTCGCTCTTGAATATATATGCTAAATTTAAATCCTATGCTGACATTTTAAAGTGGATCAGAATAATCTATCAGATATCAAGTATCCAGCTCCTTTCCGCAATTACATTTTTTAAAGTCTTGAAAATTAATGTCCGCTTTCATTAAGTTTTTCATTCATCATCATGATGGTTGCGTTCTTCCTGCAACTTGCTCATTCTCTTCTGTTAAAAAAAAAATAAAAAAAATACTGGACAATAACTAAGAAAGAAAGTACTTGCACTACAGATATAACAGAAAATGCATAAAAGGAAAGTATTAAAAAAGCTTGCAACATTTACATTGTAAATAAGTAAAACACCAAATTAGACTGGATGAAAGAAACAAGCAACAAGGAAGGATTGTGGTTGTTTCCTGCCATCTACCCTGGCGTATATCAGGTTCTGAGGGGAAAATGTATACTGGTTGTATTGATTATATACATGTGACGCCGTTGTAAGGTTACTCTCAGTGCATTCTATGCATTTGTAGATGAACAGATGATGTTGATGTATACAGTACGTTGCGTTAATGTAAAGACGTACATTACTACTCACAATTCACAAAGTCACAAAAGGATAAAGTCGCAAGTGAAAATGTTCATTGTTTCCTCCTGTTAAAAACACAGCGTTTTGAACCTTTTGTTTTCAAAGGCAAGCAATTAAATAACACAAGTGCCTCATTTACGACAACCTTTATAAGATTGTGTTTGGAACGTTGGTAGTGAATAAATTGGTCATTTGTAGTATTATAGAATTTTAGTAGAACAATAATTTATAGTAATGTATTTAGTTTGTTAAAAAATTTAATATACAATATACACAAGTTTTTACCAAAAGCAGCAGCGTCTAGGAAAATTAAAATCAGCAGTGATTACGCGTAAGTTTTTATTATTAAATGCATTCTTTCAGTTGATTCAAATTATGACATACTGTTTTACTGAAGCATTACTGAAGTTTTACTGAGCTTATGTTATGCTATGTGAATTTTAACGGTTAATTTTAATACACATAAGTCGGATTAAAGTCATTTAAAAATTTATTAATACCTAAACATTTAAATATGGTTTTTACAGAATAATATGTACAATGGGATTGGACTTCAAACGCCGCGTGGAAGTGGAACAAATGGTTACGTCACGCGAAATTTGTCAGCAATAAGGAAAACGAAGGAGAAAATTCCGGAATATAAGGCAAAGGACGATGCCGCAGTTAAACCGTATGACGCTGAATTAATTGAGCATGAGCGACGGAGACAGGCAGAGGTATGTATAAAAATGTTTAAAAAGTTTATCTGTTGTCTGCTTGTGCTACAACATTTAGTTAATGAAATCTTGTTTTGATTGTGCTTGTCGGAGTGTTGGCTTGTCATTCGTTTTGATGACACTATTTAGTCAAGTATAATTTGATCAATGAAATGAGAGCCAATGGTACTTACATATATGTTAACTTGTTTTAAATATTGTTTCATTTCCAACAGGTAAGATGTATGGAGCTTCGAGAATTGCTAGAAGAAGAGGGTTTACCAGAAGAAGAAATTGAAGCAAAGGTAGACGCTTTTAGGGTGAAGTTGCTAGCTGAGAAAAAACTTTCTTTGGCAAAGGATGCATCAGGAAGGACTCTGTAAGTGTTTTAAAATTATTACAAGTTGAATAGTTCATCAATATAATACTTTAGATATGCTCGTTATTTTTTGCAATCGGTCGACGGTCTACTACAGTCCTGAATTTCTAACTTGATACCATCCAATATATTAGGCATTTAAAAATCTTCTGCTGACTGTTGTTTGTACAAACATCTAATAATACTCTTATGTTGATTTAATTTGGCTGCTGCGCTGATATCCTATTGTCAATGTGGATGAGTTCAAAACAAATCATGAGGTACTCGTAGTTTATAGTAAATTCCAACAGAAGTCAAGATAGATCCTGCTAAAGCACGATGTAAAGACTATTATAGAGGCAGGTTTTTATAATGTACATACATAGTTACATACCTATTATGACTATATATTATTATGAGTCTCCGTTTATGATATAGATAATATACCTTAAGAGTGATGAACGATCAATACTAGCTGGGATCGATTAATTTAAAAAGCCTACCTATTTTTTTCAAATATTTATACTCAAACTTATATAATTAACTGTTAGCTCAATGAATTTCATCAAGTGTGAGGTGACATTGTTGAGATGAGATACAAGAAACTACAAATATATGTATGTACAAGTATGGCAATGACAGCCTGTCATTGATACTCTTACATGATTTGCGATTTGACCTAAAACCTTTCCATTGCATTCCTCCATCATCGACTCCGCGCTAAAAGTAATTTTGGATGTTATAACCCAAATGCAAAGTGAGGGATAGGTAGATATTTTTTTATAAAGTTAATAAATTATTTACTCATGTATGTAGCATTACATTGCAACATTCAGTTTTAAAATATTGTCCGTCCAACTTCAAGTGACTATTGACTATTTACGTGAGCTGAGAGCTTATCTTTATTAAGTTTAATATATTGAGTTACATATACGTCCAAAGAAAAGTAGAAAGATATGGATTTGATTTAGTATGCATCGGCATCCATAAAATGTTTTCAAACATATATTATTTTATTATATATGAATATGGTTAAGCATTATTTGGCATTCTGGTCATGCTTGCTTTTATCCTTTTATAGACTCCACTTTTACATTTCATCATTCAATTTTATTTCAAGACTACACCTTCAAATTCACCTAACATCAGTTCAATCCCAAGCACCATAAACCACAGTGTCATCATTTTGTTTCGATTTCGCATTTAAAAACCCATATCCCATTTAGTAACTTAGTATATCATACTGGATGGAGAGTTGAACTAAGAAAAGGGAGAGTTCTTTTACTTTTTTTCGCATTATCCCGAGTCTGACATTTGTTGTACCGAATAAGTATTGATCCAATCCGTTGCGTTGTTTTCCTGCTTTGCTAGTAACAAAAAAGTTATGCTTGTCTTTTGTGTTGTGGACTACTATGGACAAACTGCTGCATGCTGGCCGAGTAAAGTGCTCAAGAGAGCAAACAGAAGGGGAGCTTTCACTTTGGGTGATTTTAGTGCGTCGTTGGTTTGGTTGGTGTGCGGAATGGGTAAGTGTGTGCAAGTCAGTGATAGTATTAGAGGAGGAAGCTGCTTTGCCAGCTAGCTTTTGTGCTTATACTGCTACTCCGCAGTTTTGGAACTTTTTCCTCCGTGGATGCTGCCGTAGCAGATCTGCAGATACAAATATCGAGTCTAAAGATTTCTGGGGAGAGGGGACTCGGGACAAGCTTGCTGCTGCCTTTTCTCTCTTCTAATATTGCTTTCTGCTGCTGGTGGTGATTGTAATGGGGTGAGCTTCTTCCTTTTACATTGCTGTACACACACAAACGCACATTATCGAGAAAGCCGTCATATTGATTTTCTCTTTTGTACTGCAATCTTGCTAAATTTCTTTTGCATTATTTATCATCTCCATTAATAATTCAACGGCATCTTAAAATGTGATCAGTTAAACGGATTAGGTTACCACTAAACCGATTTGTGTTCAGGGCTTTCTCTTACCAGATAAAGTTTTTGTTTCACAAAATAGGTGCTACTTTTATTTAAAAAAAAAAAAGTTGTTGAAAGAACGATTACATCATTGTAAATAGGAAAATATATAAAAGGATAATAAAAAGTAAAAGCCTACTAAATTATTGAGGTTACATAAACGGAACTTTGCGAAATGCAAATTCCCCATTCCACTGAAGTTACCGCTGTGCGGTAAAATAAAAACATAAAAAAATGTGTATAAAACTACTATAAAAACAAAATCCAGCGTCTTCCATATATAGCCATGTGAAATTAGTTAACTGTATATTTCACATCAATCAGTCTTCCAATCTGATAGGATATCAATGTAGAAATAGGGTAACAATGTATTAATATAGTCTTCCAAGTATACTTGCAACCAAGTCTTCCAAAATAAATATGTCTTCCGACAACCAATCTATAGATAAGTTAGCAGTTAAGGTATCTGAATATGATGTACAAGGTGGCACGACAAGTAATGATAATGTGGCGGCGGATTGTAAAGTTGAGGCGACAAGGGAGGGGCATGGGAAGAATTCCGACTGTAGTGTGGAATTGGAAAAATTTGTAAAAGATGGGGAGAGTTGTCATCAATCTGTAGAAACAATTAGTTTAAAGAAAGTTACAACTACTAAAACAAGCACCAAAACTGATAGAAATGTGAGGTCGGAAAAATTGAGATCAAAAACAGGAAAATGTAGAGAAAGGAGGTATGTTGAGGAGAAAAGGAGGAATGTTAGTACTAAAAGTGGCGAGGGCAATAGCGGCAGAAAGGTACTTTTGCTCCCCATTAGCACTGGAGGTTTCAGTGGCTGCAGCAGTAGTCGCAGTAGCAAAGATAATCTTTGTCATGTTAACTCATCTCAACGAATCAAGTACTCACATTCACATAGTTTTCACGGCGGAAATCGAGTGATTTTGATTACAACACCATTGTCTTGCTGCTGTTGTTGCCAGCGAAAGAAAAGGTGACAGGAAAAAGAATTGTTGTTTCTTGTCACGCTATAAAGTTGTATAATAGTCTTGTTTTGAGAGTTTATTTGAACAGGGGGACTTTTTTTTTTGGTTACTACTTAAACCATAACAATTTTTTTTACTATTCTTGACAGGGTGAAAGACAGTCATGAACTATCTATGGCACAAGAGAGCAAAAATGAGCGAGCAAAAGACGCTTTTGGCATCCGAAACGATTTTGTTCCCGGATCATCTTTTGAAACGAAGCAAAAGGAGGAAAAACCTGCCGCAACAGTATCAACAGCAGCAGCAGCACCATCAACTTCTTCCACCAAGGTAAATGCAAATGCATAATTTACTTGTTATAATGGATAAATAAAATAAATTACTCCTTGGAGAGGACTTATTCTCAAATGTCAAAAATTGAATTTGCGTGTGTATTATTTTTTTCCTGCAGGATAATACTGCAGAGCCGACTTCAGATGCGAAATCCTCTTCCAAGCACGACAGCAGGTCTAGGAAGCGAAAAAAGTCAAAAAAGAGCAGTAAACGGACATCTAGCTCTAGTTCATCATCATCATCTTCTTCAGATGAAGAGGCTAAGCGTAAGAAAAGGAAGAAGGATAGAAAGAAGAAATCAAAGAAATCCCATCATCATAGGTAAATACAAGGCTCTAATACTTGAGGATGGCTAATGGAATGGAAAATTATTTTAGATAAAATAATAATTAAATATATAAAATTACATTATGCATAACTTCAAATTTGCAATATTTTAAATATAAACTGAGCTAGTTTTGTTGTACAATTCTAATCATGACGCGTCTCGTAGCTAGAAATATCAGGTAAATTTTTGCTATTCTATGTTTACCTTAACCATTTTAATTACGGTGTCTCTCATGTATTGAGTCTGGGAACCACTCTTCTGCTCATAGATTTGAAATCCTTTTTTTTTCATCCTTCTTTTAAAAATTGGATAAATAATAATTAATAATGTATCTCTCTCTACAAGTTGTATGATCATTTCTGTGTGGATCGTAAATCCTTTTTAGAATAATGTTATATTGCTTATTATTTGAAAATGTTATGATATCACCTATGAATGCTTAATATTATATAATAATGGAAATAGTAAAATCGCAGTAATCTATTAGTATTTTCCTTGTTATCTTTGCCACCTTTCTCGGCATCATGCTGGCTACTACTTTAAATGATCTCACACGGGTTAAAGTACACATATTTGGTAACGAAACCAATTTATTATTTGACAAAAATTTCCTGTAAGTTCTCTCCAATTTTTATTTATTATACCAAATTGTGTTTTAACAAAAATAACGAAGGGAAATGTTTTTTCTAATTAATTTGACCTCTGGAGAAGTCATCATGGGGAAAATTGGAAGGTAAAACAAAGTGAATGTACAGTCACTCACACAAACTCTTCCTAAATTAAGCTTTATCTTCTTGGTAGGGTGTACATGTTTGTTTTAGTCGACCTCACTTATAGGCCAACTGAAGATAATAATTTTATTATTATGTCTTTAATTCTTCCTAAAAACCTGTCATATCTCTCTGTCTCTGTTGATCCTCGTTTAGTTTATACTTTTTTGTGTGATTCACATATCGTGTCAGTGTAAATATACGATACCTTATACTGTTTGTCATTTCCTTTCCCCCAAGTTGGTTAAAAACCGGCGAGAATTTTTGCAGTCCCGTACACAAAACTTTGTAAACCTCTATTTCTGTTTCTGTTCCTTCACGTAAATTCACAAAGTATATTATAAATGTACCTTCACGTTGTAATAGTAATCATGTTCCTCTAGTACATGTACTGTGGAAAATGTTTTGTTACGCGAAATTCGTTCATCATTGAAGAAAGTTGACTTGATTATCTACTTTGCCTTCAAGAATAATATACATTCTTCTTATCGGTTCCTTTTAAGACTCTAGGAATTTTATTTTTATGAACGAATCATTTCTGACTGGTTTACAAAACTTTAATGTTGGCTTTTCATTTTTGAAGATTTAATATTAATCAGACTTTCTCTTTGATTTTTTCACAGGAGAGACGATGACGAGTCCCCAAATGATAGAAGCAGGTAAATACAACAAGTTTTTCTTTGATCGTGTTAAAATTTATGGTTATGAAATTGTGCTGCTCATTTGTTCTATAAAACTAAAAGGGACATTTTAAGTTGAAACTTCAAAGTGTGCTTACTATTTACATAAAAGTACACATTATAGAATTTCCTTATTATCAAGTACTGTTTGTATTTGTATTTTTAATCGCAGCTCGTCATCTTCAGGCAGCGAAGAATCTCATAACTCACCTATTCACAATGTCGAGTCAGATGACAATGGTGAAATAGTAGCGAAATACTCGGTTGCAATTCTAGACATTCCTAGTCATGGCGAAGTATGCGCAAACACAATAGACTTGCCCCACAGATCTCATAGTCAGTCTCCAGTTGACATTATTGAAAGTACTCTCATTCCTGTTCTTCAAACAAATTCTGACTGCACTAGTGCACATAACACTCCAAATTCTCGGAAATTCTCACAAAGTCCGTGTTCTGTCAAGTCAAGGAGTCGCTCTGGTACTCCTGTCCCTAGTAGCAAACGTAGATCCCGCCAGAGTCGATCTCCATCAGTCAGAAGTGCACATTCTTCTTCTCATACCCATTCATCCAGGTCTTCTGTAGATCGTTCAAAGTCCCCTTCAGTTTCTAGTCGTTCTCCGTCAAGGTCTCGCTCCAGGAGCAATTCCTCTTCTGGGTCTTCTTCGTCGGCATCATCTTCCCGATCAGCACGATCCATACCCAGAAGGAGAGGATCTCCTTCTTTTCTAGATAGACGCCGTATTACCAGGTATGACTTGGAGAACTTGCTAGTAATTCCGTTTTTTATATATTATTTATTTCAGATCTCGACATCATCATCGTAAACGTTGATGAATGAAGCTTTTAGTCTGTGCGGCTCTGCTGATGTTTTACGTGGTTTTATTTTGTACCATTTGAATTTCAGATTATTTTTTATTTTTTAATATGACTCGTTTTCTGTTATTTTACTTTATAAATAAATTTATAAAACAAAAATGTAATTTGTTTTCCATTTATTAAAGTATGTTAATGTATTTGTTTAGGAAAATATTTGTTTTGATTTGTAGAGCATGTTGAAAATAAAAATTTCATTATTATTATGATTTACGTATTTTTTGTTATTATTATTTGACCGGTTCTGCACATTTTTGTTTTGTTGTTTCAAGTTCCCCTTTTCCTTTTATTTTGAGCCACAGCTATTTGATATATGCTTTCATGCTTCCCTCTTTCACTAATGAATAATCATGATGCTGATTGCAAAATGTGGTTTTGTTGAATGTCATGTCATATTTTTAACATGTGTGTATATTAATATCTTGCTAACACAGTGCCAGGAAGCGACCTATTCCGTACAAACGACGAAATGGGTTGGAATGGGATGTCTCCTCATCCTCATCAGATTCAGCGTAGTTCTCTGGGGAAATTACTATAAATTCAATTTCCTACGCAGTTCAAAGATTACAAACTAATGCCTACTACTTACTATGCATCTTGCAATAATTTAATGGAAAATAATAGTAAAGGACAGTATTGTCGAGACTATAGTTGTCTCGTACACATACAAACAACAACTGCATATTTAGACAGAGAGACAATGTAGTTACATAAACAAAATTAATCTCGCATCAAATTATAGAGGATAGTTTTCAATCTTGAACAATAATTCTTTCCATTAGATCCTTGCTGAATATTTGCCTTCAAAAGATAGGTTTCAACTTTAATTTTAGGCTTAATTGTGATATTAAACTCATTTATTCGATGAATCTCATTTAAAAAAAAAGTCAACTCTTGCTCCTTTGCTTAGATCTTTATAGATTTAGAGTAATAAATATTATGTACATAGCTATAGCTCTGCATACATGTCAAAGAGATTCGTGACTAATTCACTAACGATTTTAAAAATTAACAATAAATTAGATATTATACAGTTCCATAATAGAACATTTACCTACTATGCAATTTAATATCGCCTTATTTATCATAGAATGTGTGTCAGGTCTAGTTTTGTTTTTGTTTGAAGGTTTTATGCATTCCTACTAACAAAATAATATGAGGTGTGCAATTGTAGTACAAGCTAGTTCAGTTTATTGCCAACATTTCAAGCATTTTGCGTGAATGATTGATATTTTAAATGAGCTGAATGAACTCTGAGCTTTTTGAGGGTTAATTCACAGGAAGTTTGAAGATATGTACAATTTAATTATGCCAGTCATAAAAAGTGTGTAACTATTTACCCAACAAAAACTCACTTTGTAATTACTTTTTTAATAATTATAGGTGATGATGATGGTAATCGAAGAAGAAAATACAAGCATATATGACATATAAAATACATATTTGTATATACATCAACGTGCACTAAATTGCAAAATTAAAATAGAGAAAACCTGTAAAATGCATAGAAAGTTTTGTGGATAGTGGACGGACAGTCTGATTGTCACAGTCAAAAAGCTGGTAAGGATGAAAACATTATATTCATAGGTTATTAACAGTCACAAACAGAATTACGCCAAGTTAAGGATTTGACGCTGCTGCTGGAATAAAAGGCATTCCCTTTCAATTTGGTCATGAAATTATTGCATTGCCCAAACACATTCGTTTCTAGTCATCATCGTGGTTATTATCTACTTTTAATTTTTGTCTGTAATATTACTTTTATCACATTATATTATATAATATATGCAATATGAATGCGGTTATAACAGATATGTTATAATTTGTAAATGAGAACCTGAGTAATAAAGTATAATTCACTACTACTACATGAGAGTATATATATTATAGCTACCAGAATTTTTTCCTCTTCCATGTATCTACATTAAAAAATGTCAACAGATAAGAAATTTCAAAAAGATGTTTTGTGTTGTACTGGCTTGAGGCATTTGGCCTTTAATCTCTACTCCAAGTCGAATGAAATTATAAAATTATTCCAAAATTATTTTGAACAGCGAGCATATCCAAAGAAGAATCACCATACGATTAAACATGCGGCATCATTTACAATAACACCATTTAAACTAAAGACATGCATATTGCATATTTTTTTTAATTCCTTACCCCCTTTTATTACCTTTTAGCCACTTTTTGATCTTATTTTTCTCTGCCTCTAGGTTTATGTGTAATACACAAAAGAATGTGCTCTACTCGCGTACATGCGCTTACATACAATACATTATTTACGAGAATATGACGCTACATATAAGTCAATGTTTTTGTCCATATTCCATACATGCATTATTGCCAGAACTAAAAAAACTGATTCCATTTATCTGGCGTATGATATGACGACGATGATGAGGCAATGCTTAATACCTATGTCGCCTTGTAAAGCAAGCCTCTAATGCTTGAAAGCTTCTTCATTTCATTATTGTCAAAATGGACATTTCAGCATACTTCTTGCACAGCAACACACAAAATCCATTCATATTCATATAAAAAGCACAGTTGTTACGAATTAATGGAAGATTGCTGCACATACATAAAACATTACATACATAAATACAAGTCCACATGTGTGTATAGGTAGTACATCGTAAACACAACACAATTTTTTTTAACATTGGACAGCTCCTGACGGAATAACTTGTCATGTTCAGCTCTGTTATTGTCAGTTTCTTCATATATCAGTATTTTTTTCTTTCAGCTGTAAACCAATCAAGTTATTATGAAAACGAGTGTTTCGTATGTACCTTTTATGTATTTTTAGCAAAAATATTTTTTAACTTTTTGCTCACAGCCCTGCAAACAATGGTTCCTTTAACAAGAGCATATTATTTTATAGATAGAAGTACAACTAAACCAGTATTCAAAGGGTTGGTAGTAGTGGAGTTTTCAGTGTAATATTATTATTGCTTGGTGCTATTATTATTTATATTTTTTAATCGTTTCTACGAGAAAAGTTTCATGTCACCCCAACACATAATTTATTACGGTGACATGATATTGTAAACATTTGAGAGACGTTTCAAGCAGCAAGACGAGTGATCAAAACGTGCATTTACAATGAGGAAGCTTCCAATTGTCTATCACAGTTTGGAGCAGGTTGTTTCAAGCCTACGAGGTTCCCAAGTACGCAATTAGTTTAACATTATTAAATATCCTTCATTGAAAATATAGCATTGCTAAATTGAATTTGTGCCATCAAAATACTAAATTCTCCCTGCATGTGAAACTCGCAGATTGCTAAATCATCGGAACTCTACCAGCTTCTCAAAGTGAGTTCCACGGGCATCAATGCTGTTTTGGATCCCTCCACATTTATGCCCAAACCTAAACCTTTGTCTGTAATCAAGCCTAAAATGCCCTGTATTATTGTGGAAGGGTTGGACGGAAGTGGTAGGCATACTTTTTTTTATAGGATCTTCTAAATACATACTCGCACATAAACTCAAATTGCACATAAGAAACATGCTTCACGTTTCTTTATGCAACTCTTTCACATGATTTCAGGTAAAACTAAAGTATCCACTGCATTGGTAAATAATTTAAGACTTGACTTGTATCAAACCCCGCCCGAAAGAATCAAATTTCTGAAGGGATTTTTTGATGAGCAAGAGGAGCCATTGAGACGAGCGTTTTATTCTTTGGGGAATTATCTGACAGCTCAGGACATTTTATCCTCACAATTTTATAACGGAGTTGTTGTGGACAGGTACTTTTATCAATCAAGTAGGTACCTTTCATTTATATAAACTATATTGCCATCTACCATTGCTTGGATTCCAGGTTCTGGCCAAGCACTGCTGCATACGCAGTAGCCCATGAGAAAACATCATATAACACTGAAATGGACCCATCAATATTTGAATGGCCTCTTGATTTATTACGTCCAGACACAGTGCTTTTCCTTATAGTAAGCGAAGAAGTACGCAGATATCGACACGCTTATAGGAACACTACAAATACCCAAGAGGAACAGCTTCTTGCCAATAACCAATCATTCCGAGAAAAGTAATTTTAAAAATTTAATCTTAATTAAAGTTAATTAAATTTGCCTTTGCAAAATTTAAAATGTTTCAATGTAACTACTTGTCTGTTAGCCTAATTCAAAGTTACAAAAGCATTCGTGGACCAACCCTACAAGTGATTGACGCAAATGAAGACATAAAAATTGTTCAAGAAAAAGTGTGTAATTTGGTTCTGACGCAATTTCCTATTTTAGCCAGGTAAGTAGCTTAAATGCAAGCTGATGAGGATGAGAACTACTTTATGCATCAACATGAATTATTTTAAGAGAAAAAAATGTGCACATACTTATTATTATTACTACCTATTTATTGCCCTGTTAATATTTCAGGTCTCATAATGCCCCCTCACCAAGTCGCAGGACTTGCATGTAAAAAGTAGTAGTGACCATTCCAATATTTAAACACGACAATCTACCAAACATGATGGATATACAAACAATCTACACATATCGGAAACGAGCATCAGTAATCAAGTAATCAATAATGAATCACGCATGCCAATATATCATTGCATTTCACTTCTTTTCCAATAATTTGATGAAAATAAAATACTCGCAATAGTTTTGATCGTTAAACATTTCTTCCCGTTTATTAATAACGTACGAAACTTGCATTCATTGATTGTAAGCAAATTTTTATGTAGTAAAATGTTGATAATCGCTAAACATTAAAATAAAACTTGATGTTTTGTAAAAGTGTGTACAATATAATATAACAATACAGGTGATACACAGTTTCATCCAAGCAGAAGCAATGTTTTTTATTTATTTATTTTATCATACTTGCGATGCACTGTCATATGTCATCTTGCAAAGTAGAATATAGTGTCGAGTCGTCTACTAGAAACGTTAAATAGTTATTAAATTAGCTATGACTATGATATATTAATTTTAGTAATGTATTGATTCTAACTGTCCGGATCATCAAAATCGGACGTCATCTTTGGTATAAACATTACACTCAAATAATTCTCACATAATCCTATCCATGATGGTTTGCAGGACTGAAAACAGGGGGCCTCCAGGCGTTCTCATTATGTTGTTGTTTCATTCATATGGTGTGGTGGTGGTGGTAGCTACGTGCATTTCTGGTTGAAACTTGAAACTCAACAGACCGTGCGTACGCTTATAATTAAATGAATTTAAATCAAAATCAAACAGTACAAGTATGAGCATGGGAATTTTTTAAGCACTTTGAAGCTACTATAATAATACTCCAAGTATATATGTACCAGTGACTTTCTTGTGTAATTCGTCGTTTTCGAATTCATTACACACGAGTTTATAACTTTAGAAAAAAGTAGTTGCCACAATTTATCACATTCAAAGTTAGTTTTACATTAATTAAAAGCTTAAAAAATCTAGAAAAGTGTAACAAATCCTATGCAAGTCGCTTTTGCATATTTTACTTTGAAAACAAAAGGTTATTAAGCAAACACCTTTCATGATAAATACTATATTATCTTTATAAATAAAAAAACTTGGAGCTTTGTATTTTCACATACATTATAATAAGATATCAAGTCATAAGATTATGCACTACACACAGTACACAGATACGTTGGAAAAGCGCACGAGAAAAAAAAATATCTCTTTTTTCGTAAAAATAACCAAGAGAGAGGGTGGAAACAAAATCGTGTGTGAATCATGTTGTAGATTTATGGTATCAATCCTGCTTGAATTTGAATTTAACACAAGTCCTTGACAAGTTACTTTCCTGAGTATTTGTTGATGACAGTTAAGACACTTCTTCATTCTAAAACAGCATTCCTCACAAACTAGTTGATGTCCACACGGTTCAAACAATACCAAGTCAATTACTTCCGAACAAAGTAGACATTCAGCCCGTTTTAACAGGGGGTTTCGGCACAAGTGATAATCCTGAAGTTGAAATGCAATGTCCGGAGGATCCTTCTTCAATTGACCTTCTCCTAAACAAAATCAAGCAACATTTTATTTCATATAAATAAGTTATTTATTTTACTAAAGTATAACTTTTTTTTAAATAAAATTTACTCGCCTATTCTGGGTATAATGAACTAGCGTATCTTTTAAACGATCAGATGTAACAAGATCTAAGGGTGTAACGCCACGTCGGTTTCTTTTGTTCAATTCTGCTCCAGCTTGTGCCATGAAACAAGCAAGTGCTGCAGCTCCCATTTCATTTTCATTTCCAGTCCAACCTCGTTGGGTGAGGCAAGACACAGTCTGAGAACATCAAACAAAAAGATTATTGCTTTGTTTACTATAATTACTAGTTTTCTTTGGAACTTTCCACAACACACTTTATCTCAATGCAAATTGTTTTTGTCTCCTTCGTTTATTGATACATTTTAACTACAAAGATAAAATGCCGTCCCAAAGGATATTAATCTTCGCACATTTCGGCTCCCCATATGAAAATATGTACACATGTGGAAATTTATATGGGCGTTAGTTTGTTTGGATTATCACAGCATGAATTTGTACTTACCTCGGCAATTATTGGAGCATTCTCGTGCTTTCTCAATTCCATCGATATCATAGGATTAGGAATATGAGGATGGTTTCCTTGATCTTGAGAAGAGTGTCCATTGAAGTGTTTAATTAACACGGTATGCAGCGGAGTATCACCATCTTCATCCTCGGGGGATATCGCCGCCCCTTTAGCAACAAGCAGTTCAACAATACCACAGTAGCCTTGTGAAACGGCCAATAGTAAAGGAGTTTGCTTTCGATTATTCCTAATGTCTATTTCAGCTTGACCCTGATTAATAAGAGCTTTTGTAACCGAGTAGTGGCCATTCAACGCAGATAAATGCAGAGCGGCGAACCCATCATCCTTTTTAACGTCAACTAACTGTCTGGCTTTCCCAATTATTCTTTCGATAGCACTGTTAAAAAGACAAAAAAGAAATATTAAAACACCTAATAAAATACTTTGAGAAATTATGCATTAAATTACAATTAAGTTTTGTAAGCGTAAATAGGATAGGCTTACTAATGGTTTCCTTTCAATGCTGCGTGATGTAAAACATTGAATCCTCGATTATTTTTTAGTGTGAAATCCACCCCAGGAGTGCTTATCAAACAGTCAATGATATCACGATGATCTTTACCTATGGCATCATGTAATGCTGTATCTCCGTATGAATCCTGTAATATTATAATTCCAGTGATTAGAAACCTCATACACTAGTAGATACTCCGTAGCAGCGTTTTTTAAGAATCAAAACTATATTTGGCCGTAACGAAAATCAAATCATCAACATACCTGAATATTAATATTGCATTTGAATTTTAACAGGGCTTTAACGCATTCCAGATAGTTCTTATTTACGGCGACGTGAAGAGGAGTGCATTGTCCTTTGTTGACAGCATTTACTAACGCGCCAGCTTTCAGCAAATGATCCATCACCATGGGTTGATTTCTGAAAAATATGAAAACATAAAACCATAGTATGCATGTGTTTTCTCGGGTGCAACATATAACAACAGTTCTCCACATCAACTGCTATCATTATTTTTCAACTAACCCGAACGCAGAGTAGTGGAGAGCAGTATCTCCATCATCGTCAGAAACTTCCAAGTTGACGCCGGCAGCTATCAATAATGCCACGATTTCTATATGTCCTTGATGAGCGGCTACTTGTAATGGAGTCTTCCCGCTACTTTTGTGATTAAGCTGAAATTCATATAATATAGTCATTTACATAATTTACAACTGAATTATCTCAACCCCAGCTCCAGCTCAAGCCTTTACAGATTATAACAAAAATATAAAACTTAAATTATAACTTATGAAAGAGTGTACTCATTATTTTACAAAGATTTTTCATCTTATAACCTCAGGATGATAACGCAGTATAATTTGGATAATCATTGTCTCAAAATGATAATTTGAAATTGTGAATAAGAGTATATTTAAATGAACCTTACCCTATCTTTCATTTTTGGCAACATTTTCTTTACTGCTTCCACTCTCCCTTGGGCTGCTTCTTTTATAAAACGTTCAACGGTATAAGACGTATCGACGGACATGTCGTCCAACAAATGAGATAACATTGACGACATTGGATCCTGACCTAATAAGATAAGCCAGACAGTGTTAATAATAATTATGCTTTTTTTAAAAGGAAAATGTAAATGCAAACATTCAAGTTTTAGATTTAAAAAAAGGTAATTCACTTACTAACTGAATCCTCCCGACGATTGGCATTTGCATACATTGAATTATTTGAATCAAATCTATCACATGGAACTAGCCTCACAGCTAGTGGATTCATGGTCCAAACTGAAGGCCCAAAGTTAATTCGTAAATCATTATCCGCGTAAACTTTAACAATCGTACCAGATTTGCCTAAAATTTCCTTCATTACGTCCACCCATTCGCCGTGGCCTTTTTGTAACTCCCTGACTTTTGCGAAATCATTAACTACTTGGACGACATCTCCTACAGCATAAGTAGTCACTTTTGTTACAGATGCAGGATTAAATGTCCATCTAATTCCAGAATCGTACTGGACTCGTATATCTCCTTTATCCGTTACGCGATGAACTGTTCCTATTTTACCTATGAACTGCACAATTTAAAATAATTTTTTTTAGCATTCAAATGTATTCTATTCAAAAAGTATATATATACGCGTGAATTGTAGCATTAATACACCAATGTAGTACCTCTGCCATTCTTGGATTCCACCCTCCATGGCCCTCTTGCATTTCCTTTAATTTGGCAAGATCTTGAACTACTTGTACTTTATCTCCAACACTAAAATTATAGGAGCTCTGAGTTTTACTAGAAATACTTTTAGACGCACTCGCAGCACTAGACCTATTTATTGTCGTGCTTGGCATCCCTACAAGAAGAAAAACAAGGTTCATAATCACAATACTTTAAATGCTGTTAAATTAACCATTAATAATTATTAACTGAGAAAAATTAATATACAAACCTAATATTGGAAGATGGTCGACGTAATAGGATCCGGCTGAAGAAGCCTGCACACATTTCAAATCTACTTTTCCTTTATGGCCTAATCTATACACGTTTGTAGATCCAGAGCTCCAGATAACATTCGCCACTGACCTCCCTGATTCATGATCCCATCCGCGTATATCGACAACTCTCCCGACTTTTCCTACAAACACAATAATTGAAACTTTTAGCATAAATACAAGATAATTGAAAAGCTTTGTTCTTTGATATGGAGTACTTTTATTTACCATTACCATCTCCGTCCTGATTACCCCAATCCCAATCACAACCACGAACCGTTCTTGCGCCAGCAAAAATTCCTCTCGAGACTATTTTCGGACTTTCCAGTCTAGGAGGCAAATCCATTCTAAAATATAAAAATGTATAAAGTCGATTTTTAGTTTTAGATTTTTATAATTTGATTCAATATTTGAGTTTTCCGACTACACACTATAAACGTACCCATGTGATGAGGGAGTGTCATATCTTCTAAATGGATGGGATAGGTCATGCGTATCGTTCATATAACAGACTGTACATAAATCAAAGTCGAAACAGCGAACGCATTTCCACAGCATTCCAAATATGCCATGATCCTTACATCCATCACATATTACATTAGGATGTCTGACTCCTAGATATAAAAATTAGCATTAAATTTCTTCATATCTACATATCTGAGGGTTGCTAGTTAGTAATAGTAATCCAGTAATCGTACCTGCGGGCCCGTTGTCAAATAATCTAAGATCATAAGCTTCTTGGTATCCTACTCTGTAATTGGTTCTAGATCCCATATCCCATTGTACAACCACCGTTTTGTCAGGGCTTGAAGTTGAGCCTGGTCGCCCAACTTCAACCACAGTACCCACATGGCCTTCCCCGTTATCCTGATTTCCCCACTTCCAGTCTGGTCCTCTCACCGTTCGAACCCCTATTTCTAGCATTTTTTCTCAACCCAAGTTCCGGTAGCAATGAAAGGAATGAACAACGCACATTTTCAGCAGTTTCCTATTAAAATACCAAACAAATTTTTAATGTTTAATTATTGTGAAAATTAAGTGAAAATTATCACAAAGATTTGCGCTCACATTCTGCTATGCATGCACACGAAGCAGTCACGGCAACTAATAACAACTACTATTAATCGCTCCGGTTCAGTTTGAAGTATAAATACACTGTGGCAAACAGTTTAAATTTTAAATGCACTCAAACGTTACAAACTTGCCAGCACTAAATTACTGCACTGGAAACTACTAACATATTCCACGCAAGTAATATAAGAATCGGGAAAAGTAGACTGGTTCACTAGTCAACTAACTAAATCCCTCCAACTCAAATTACAAATGGAGCGGAGAATAAAAATAAAGACGCACTGCACTGTAGGCAGTCGCTGGGTATTCCACAGCGCATTAATAGTTTTATGTCTCTAAAAAGGTACAAATTCATACGAAAACGTAATGAACAAATTTAAACAAAAAACTGTAATTGTTGCATCCGGGCGCAAAGTTTTTAATCAGAGAACGAACTCAAAACATTCAAATAATCAAACAACTAACTTTTCATGATTTTTCAGTCAAATTCAACTTTTCTCGATTCCCTCAATTTAATGGACTGAATGGAAGGCACAAATTGTGTTCTTGTTTACATGCACACACTCATCGCCTCGTCATTATCACCTCACTTTTAATTTACGTTTTTGTTACAACAATGAATTAATTTTTTATACTACATACTGACTATACCATTCTTCGCTACAATAAATTTCAGGTAAAGGGGATGGCAAGGATATCATGACGATGACGGTATGAGAATGAGAATAATTTTCGTTTTGAGAGCTTAGAATAATAAGCATGGCATGCGGGCATGAGTATGCTTACTATAACTTTTACAATATTCAATATAGTTTATGATACCTACCTATCTACCTACTATTTTGCTGGCAACCTTTACCAAACCAATTATAATTCACATTTATATTATTTTCTCATTCTATATTCATTGTATAGAATTATTTTTACGCTATGCATAGTAGTATCATGTGGAATGTGGACCAGCTAGCCCCAACAACAGAAGAAGGAATTTTGCCATCATTCCACCTTGCACACACAAATCACAACAGCAGAGAGCCGTTTGTTGTGCACTTGTTATACAGACATATCATCATACATCACACATCATCGTCGTCATCATCATCATCATCATCCCAAAGTCGGCAATAATGATGGAGCCAAACAGCGTTTCATCCATCAAGTTAACTGCCATCAGTTTGTGTTATTTTGTTTACAAATAATATATACATACATATTTAATGAAAATGAATCTTTCTAATAATATAATATTTCATTTTGAAAAATTAGTTTGAGGCAAATTATTTTTGGGAGAGGTAAATTAATAGGGTATTATTTATTTTTTAACGTTCGTGAAGAGAATATTTCATAAATGAGCATTGCATTATTATTGCACTATCATTGTAGTGCATTTATTATAAAGTAGAATTCATATTTCATATTATCACCACTTAACTATTAGTCGTTTTTTTTGTGAGCTGTGTTTTGCTGCTCCTCTTTAACTCTCCTTATCAAGATCACTTACTATGAAAATGAAAAGCATAGCTATTAACTTTTTGTATATAATTATTATTATAACCTCTTACTCCATTCAGTCCAAGCAAAAAAAATGTCTGTGTAAAAACTCATTATGCTGCGCAGGGCATACCCACGTTATGATAATGTGTGCTG